>RJWH01000721.1:543258-604807 GCA_004363575.1 Solenodon paradoxus | reverse complement strand
TTTCCCTCTCCCTCTCCCTCTTCCTGTGTTAGCCTCAACATTTATTTTCTCTTTTAGTATATTTACAGTGGGTCAAATGCTTCATTCATTTCAAGACCACTGAGATTCTCCCCTGTTCTAGGTTTACACTAGGCTCTAGGGTAAGAAAATATAGCAAGGACTCTCAGATTCCAATGACATTCTGAAGAAGTTTTTGACTTAAAGTAACAAATAATTCATATATAGAAACAATTATCAAACACTCTGGGAATTCAAAGGAGGGAGAAACTTCATGGAAGAGGCAAAATTTAATAGGGTCTTAAATAATCAGAAGAATCTAGACATGAGATTAAGGGAAGAGGAGATGGGAAAAGAAAGAATATTCAATTATCATTGGCCTTCCTAATACAGTTTTAATTCCTTACGTAGGGATAGGAACTATATGTTTGATTTGGATATACCTCACAATGCTTTACAAGATTCATTATAAAAAGGAGCTCAATAGATACTGGATGATTATTATTATTAAATACAACACAAAATGTTTTCCTATGTTATAGTTCCCTAGAATACAGGTTGATCTTTGTCTTCCTGCTCAGGGAATGAGTTACTCATTTATTAATTCATTCTAATATTTATCAGTGACTAATATGCATTAGCCACGTTAAGAGTAACAATGTGACAACGAGCGAAGCAGACACTCTCAGAAAAGGGCTCAGTCTTTGGGAGTGGGTGTGGCCCAGAGGCTGCAAGTCTGCTGGGTTTCAGTGTGGGTCATCCCAGCCCTTCCATGGACAACAAGAAACGGCTTTGATCAAGTGATTCCACGCATCTGAGTTCACAGCCCTCCCAGGCCTGGCACTTCCGGCTTCCACTGGAGCATTGTTGTTAGAAATGCAAGAAACTTTCCAGTAAGAAGGCAGCCTGGTGGCACATTTTCCTGGGCCATTCCCAGGAAGGCTTACTCAGAGCACCAAGAGGCACAAAGTGAAAAGCAGCCTGCCGGCAGGGGCTCCAACTCCCAACTGCAGTGCCTGAACCTCTGACACTCTTGCCCCGCTTGTGTGTGAACCTCTGTTTTCAGGGACATCTTGCTCCCAAGCAACCAAGACAAACAATTCAGGGGCCAAATCATTATTCAGTCACAGAGAGAAAAGAGAGAGAGCAGAGAGAGGAGAGAGGATGTGTATTGTACTCCCCTAGTCTAAATACTAAAAAAGTATGTTATTTATCATGCTTCACCCAATGTTTGTACCAAAACCTTTTTCTGTTAAAATAAAACAAAAGGGAGACCAGACTGAAACATCCTCCAAACAACAAAACCAGTGAAACCACACAAGCCGGGTAACTAGCTTCTTTCAGAAACGTAAATGAAACTTAGCTTGGTTTAGTTCTTGCAAATGCCTGATAATTCTAAACACAACTTAAATCATCTTCAAACAATGACAGAATCACTTTAGCAATCCCCTGCCACATGGAGACCCCCCCCCCCAACTGGAATAATCACTTCCTGTGAAGATTAAGCAACTTTCTCATTTTCACATATAACTTCCTGTAATGTCATGCACCTTTGAGTTTCCTACCAGTTTCAAGTTTGAAGGGCCCCTGTTCCCCATCAGACTGCTCCTCGTTCAATAAAGCATTCCTATCACATAAAGCGCTCTGGCTTTTCCTCTGACACTACCCACACTCACAAGACCTTAGCTTGAAAGAATTCTTTATCCACTGATTACATGATCTTTTCATTCTTATACCTCCCTACCAAAAATAAGAGTGAATTAAACCTTTTGCCACCCGATCGTAATCACCAAAGACAGACGTAGGGGAGCGAAGAGTGGGCTTCTGTGGAGCACGAACAAGGCATGAGGAATCACACCACAGAGCTGTAAATTCCCACAGTGCGACTTACAGCTGTACGTGGAGTGGACTTAAACTTCCATAAAGGGGGAATGATGATGCCACAAAACCAAAAGCGTTGTGGTGAGGGTCAAATATGCCTGGCAAACCCTCAATGACTAGTGACAGTTTCGTCCGTATTACTGGAGTAACAACAGCCAGATGTCAGCGGCTGTCCCAGCTGTTTGCTCGCTCCACTCCTCATCTGCTTCAGCCTGGACCCGGGCAGGGGAGGCCCTGCAGGCGCAGCCTCTGGATTCCCACGAGATGCAGTAGGTGCCCCTGCCCTGTCCAAACCTTGTCGACAACGCGCAGACTCCACCAACCAATGGGCAGGGGCGGGTCCCAGATCCACACGTGCGCTCAGTCTCATCGCCCAGCTAGCTTCACTCCATGGAGTGATTTTGTCAGCAAAATCATGTATCCAAGATGCAGTGGTAAGATCTTCAGTTTTCACGTCCTAGAAAAACCCCGCCTCTGGATTTCAAACTAGTGATGCTAGTGTGACTCTTCCCAGGCCAGGGGAAGAGTCTGCAGTCCCGACACACACGCTGCCACCTTTCCGCCAGATGGGGCGCAATGTGCGCAGCAGGCTGTCGGGGGAGAAGGGCTGTTCCTGGCAAGCAGCCCCCTCCCTGACCAGAGCAGTCACAGATGGGGTGGCCTTCTGTCTGCCGCAGCCTGGACATCATGTTCTGCACACATCCAACATTAATTAACAGCAGGCCTGGCTGATGCGACTCGTCTTTTGAAAATGTGTGCTCATTCACGCTCTCACCGTCTTCCCAGCCCCACTCCCAGCCCCTTTCTCTCCACCTCAGGCACCTTCACAGCCTGCCTGATGAGAGCAAAGAAACTCTGTAAAACTGGGCTTCTGAACATCTGGAAAGCATCTGTCTGCCATCACGTAACTGGTTGCAGGTGGTACTGGGTGAGAGAGAGAGTTATTAATACTAATGAATAAGCCTAATTGATTATTAAGCACTATTAGCCTGGCAATAACACCACCTTGGAATTCTGCCAATACCTGAGACTTAGTTAAAGGAAATACTTACTTTGCTGAGGATCAGGGAATTTAAGACAGAACTAGAAAACTTTAAGGGACCCTGGATTCCACCAATGATAAATGTGAGTAATACAGGTATTTAAAATGTGTACACCCACTCCCCCCCTCAAGGATTCTCAAGCATCTGAGCAGACTGAGCTTTAGTTCCAAGTTCTCTACCACTTGTTAAGGTCACAGTAACAACCATGGCCTCCTGTTCCTGCTGGGTTAGAAGGTAGATGATAGGCTAGGAAGGAGTAGGCTAGACCTAAACCAAACCCAATGATTCTTACTTCTCTGTCCCCAGTAACAGTAGAAATTCTGCAAATAAGTTAAAAGGACAACATTCAAACTAAGAATTACATGTGATGTGTTTGCTATTGGGATAAATTATTCTGATAATGTTTTGAAGGAGGAAAGAGTTTATACAACATAAATTGTTATAACAAATATTTTTGAGGGCCTATCATAACCCAGGTACTAAACTAGGGGCTGGACAGAGGCATATTTTATTCTTCATAAAGCTCATAATCTAGCAGGGCAAGACATATCTGCATAAAATAATTTCTTCCTACTATATGGTTGATTAGCTAGCCTACAAGGGCACTGTCGCTACCAAACAACTAGGTCCTGGACACAACACACCTAATAATTCATTATTGGATTCACAGGAAGTCTCCAAGAATTATTAGCACCAACCTTCACCACGGCTCCCAAAAAAGTGAGATAAACTCATTGCTGAGAGTGAAGAGCTAAAAAAACAAATTGGAGAGATGGAGTTGCCCTAAGGGCAAATCCCAATAGCAGTTCTACCCAGAGATTAGCATGGAGCCAGCAGCAAAATAGGGAAATGAAAGCAGAGACAGACACTCAGAGGTCCTTGAAGGGAGTTCACTTGGTCATAGGTCAGTAGAAGACCTGACTCTCAAAAGAAGTAGATATTTTTCCTCTCTGGAAGAAAATATTTCTGGTGTTGGCCTTTTTGATTCCCACTAACCAAGATCAAAAAAAAAAAAAAAAAGAAAAGAAAACGCTCACAACAAAAATGACTAAGAGTCAACATCATGTAGAGCAAAGGTCAGGCAAACTCCTTTGCTATCATCATGCAATCTGGAACTATCAGCAGACAGGCAGTAAGCACTCAAGTCCTCCAGGTTCTTGACATCCCAAAGAGAGATGTGATGTGACCAGGGCAAAGCTGGGCTCACTGTAGATCTGGGTAATATCACTGACTGTTCCCTCTTCTTTGTAGCGCAGGGTGAGTATAAAAGTAAGCATTATCTGTCATGGTATAAGAATTTTGGATTCAAGTGTCAGGAAGTCGCTAGTTAAGGGGCCATGGGTTTAAGGTGATACTAGAAAAATATCAGCTAATTAGTACCTGAAGATCCTGGGTCCCACCTGTCTACAGAAATTAAGCTTCAGTGAAACAGCTCTCCATTGGCGAGGGAATGAAGTAGCTCCTGGTCCCATGGGAATTATAGCCTGCAGGGCTATGAGAATATGACTCATGGCTGTCTACTATCTCATTGCTAGACAGCTCAGAGAACCTAGGATCATTTGCAGACAGTCATGCTTGCCATCTCATCTTTATCTGAAACAACAAATAATAGGTTTAGACCCCCAAGGTCTTCCAATACAGAATTATCAGAATATTGAATGTAGAATAATTATATATAAATCATTTTAAAAAGAGAGCATGGAATCACAAAGTTAAGTATACTGTAAGAAATTACCTGGCATGCCCTGGTGGCTTAGTGGATAAATCCATGGCCTCCAGCAGGCATAGGCCACACACATCCCAAGGACTTGGGTCTACAACCCAGTGCTGGGGGAAACAGACAAGATGAACAACTAAAATGAAATAAATGTTTCTTCCTCCTCTCTTTTCCTGTCTGCTTGTCTACTTGCCTTCATTCCTACCTGTACCTTCTTCACCTTTACTTTAACAAAGAAAAGAAAGAAAACTACCATAAACCCACAACAAACATCTTACTCAGTGCTGAATAACTGAAAGCTTTTTTTCTAAGATCAGGAGCAAGACAAGAATGTCTGCTCTCACTATGACTATGCAACATTGTATTGGAAGTCATAGCCAGAGCAATTAGGCAAGGTGAAGAAATAAAATGAATCCAAATTGGAAAAGAAGCAAAACTAGCAGTATCTTTAGTTGACATAATAATATACTTAGAAAACCCTAATGATGCCACCAAAAATTCATTATGATTAATGTGTACAGTAAAGTAGATTATAAAATTAATATACAAAACTTATGTTGTATTTTATATGCCAACAATGAGTAGGAGAAAAGGAAATTAAGAAAACAATTCAATTTGCAATCACATCAAAAATAAACACCTAAGAATAAACAAACAAGGGAAAAGACATATGCAATGAAAATGACAAGATCTTCTTTAGGAAATAGAAGAAGACACAAAGAGATGGAAAGATACTCCATGCTCATGGATGGGAAGAATTAACATTGATAAGAGGACCATTTTATCTAAAGCAATATATAGATTTAATGCAATCACTATCAAAATTCCAATGGCATTTTTAAGAAAATAATTTTTTTTAATTTGTATGAAATCACAAAAAACCTTGATTAGCCAAAGCAATTATAAGTAAAAAAGAACAAAAGTGGAGTTACCACACTCCTGGATTTTGAACTACACTAAAAAATGATAGTAGTCAAGAGAGTATGGTACTGTAATAAAATCAGACACACAGATAAATGGAATTGACTTGAGACCCCAGAAATAAATGGCCATAGACAAATGGTCAATTAATATTTGCTAAAAGGAGCTAAGAGCAAACAACAGAGCAAGTCTTTTCAACAAATGATGTTGGGAAAACTAGTCAGCCACAAGCAAAAGAATGAAACTAGATTACTCTCTAACACTATACACAATGATTAATTCAAAATGGATTAGAGACCTGAATATAAGATCAGACACCAAAAAATACATAGAGGAAAACAAAGGCAATATGTTCCATGGTATCAGCTTTAGAGATATCTTTGGGGAGTTAAATAGCTGCAAGGAAAACAAAAATAAGAAAATGGGACTACATCAAACTTAAAGCTTATGTACAATAAAAGAAACTATCATCAGAATGAAAAGATAGCCAGCTGAATGGAAGAAGATAATTGCATATCATATATCCAATGAGGGGTTAACCTCCAAAATATATAAAGAACTTGTACAGCTCAAAAACAATAAAAACCCAATCAAAATAAAAATGGGCAGAAGATTTGAATAGATACTTCTCCAAAGAAGACATACAGATGATCAACAGGCACATGAAAAAAAAAAAATGTTCATCAGCATTTGTTATTATTAGAGAAATGCAAACCAAAACCACAATGAGATCTCACCTCACACCAGTGGAAACAGCCTAAATATAAAAATTAAAAAATACTAGAAACAACCAAAATGTTGGCGAGGGTAAGGGGAAAAAGGAAACTTTATACAGTGTCAATGGGAATGTAAATTGGTACAACCACTTTGGAAAACAGTACAGAGGTTCCTCAAAAGTGAAAATTAGAACTACTGTAGAGATCAGTGATTCCACTTTAGGTATCTACTCAAAGAATACAAAAACACTAATCTGAATGATATATGCATCCCTTGGTTCATGCAGCACCATTTAAAATAGCCAAGAAACGGAAACAAAGGTCCACTGGCAGGTGCGTAGGTAAAGATACAGTATATATACACAAAGAACTAGTACTCAGCAATAAAAATAAAGATGAAATGCTGCCATTTGAAGTAACACGGATGGGGATTATGATACATGAAATAAGTCAAAAAGAGAAAGAAATATACTGCATTATCTCACTCATAGATGAAATAGGAAAAAAAACAAACAGACAAAACAAAACAAAAACTCACCCCTGGATTTTGACAACAGAACTTAGGTGACCAGAGGGAAAGAGAATGGGGCAGAGGAAAATAGAGTAGTGGGCTCTAATAGACAGTAGAGGAAGAAATTTGATGATGGGTGTGGATTTATTATATACTTGATGAAGAGTAAACTTGCACATTTAAAACTTCTATAATGTTATAAATTGTTACATCAATTTAAAAAAAGAAATTACCAAGATGAATCAGATGGAACCACAGACATAAAAGATATTGTTGAAAAGATTTTTAAGGACTTGAAGAATTTGTTAGATTATACACATCTAAAGATAGAATTATTTAAGTATAAACTAGGGCTGAAAATTTATCCTTAAACAGTATGGAGACATAAGTACATGGAAAACATGAGAGGTTACACAATGCAGAAAAGAGAACATTTAATATATGTTTAATTAGAGTCCCAAGGGAGAGAATACAGAGAATAAAAGAGAAGCAACACTTGAAGAGATAATACCAAAGAATTTTTCAAGACTAATGAAAGACATGAATCTACCGGTTCATGAATTACAATGTATCCCAAACAAGATAAATAAAAACAAGTCCACAACTCACATAAGACATAATAAAACTACAGGCCACCAAAGACAAAGAAAACATTTTAAAACATCATTATCTAAATTTTCATAATAGGCCTTGCCTTAGTTTCCTCTGGGTCTTAGATGCAAATTTGCTACCTGTTACTATCACTGTCCTTTCAAGACCTCTTCATTTATTAATTGATGCATTAAATCAATTATTTATATTCTATATCTACATGTCACATTCCCATTCTTCTCTTCATGTCTTAGACAACCATTTTAAAGTGCATCCGTGTAAATCCTTACAAAATATATATTATTAATTTGATAAGTGTATTGTTAATTCAAATAAATAGTATGAAAACACAGATCACAATCTATTTCTTACCTTTATTAATAAGCCCAATGTTCTTAAGCTCTATCTCTATTCTATAGCAGTGTTTTTCAAAGTGCAGGTTATGACCCATTAGTGAGTCATGGAACTAATTCATTGAGCTCTAGCAGTGTTTTAAAAATTGAATAGAACAGAATAGAATACAACAAAAAATATCTCGTCATAAAGATAGATACTATTTCCTAATAATTTTACTTCACTTTTAAATATGTCTGTGAAAATACATACATAGATATATATGCCTGGTGTGTGTGTGTGTGTGTGTGTGTGTGTGTGTGTATTGGACTGTGATACCAAATATAGTTTTCAGAGGGGCACAATCAAAGAAGCTTGAAAGCTGCTATTCTGTAAAGTGTAATGAGGAACAAGGGTCATCTTTTTCCTGGGTGATGTTTTGGGAGAACACAGAATAGGGACCAAAGCTTTTTAAATGGAGGTAAAATTTGTGTTGATTTTTGAACAAACGAGTTCTTCTAGATTGAAAGAGAAGCTTTTCTTGGTTGGAAGAGAATAGGTATTGGGAGGAAGGATCATGAAAATTGTCATGAAGTCATGAAAAGGAGAATTTTTTTTTAAATCAACCTTAGGTTATTTAGAATCAATGCACTACAGGGTGCTAAGGGGCAGAATAGCTGGAGATTAAAAGGTTGGTAGGAGCTGAAACACTGTAAGGCCATCCTGAGGTGTTGGGAATTTATACCATGAACAACAGTCAGGCACTGCAGCATTTTAGGCCGGGGTGTGACTTGTTTCACTTTATGAATTAGACGATTATGGCAACATCCTGGGGGGGTCACTGAGCAGAGGTTAGTGATTTACCTAAATCTCAATAAAGGAAGAGATAACTTGGAGGAGGTATAGGAGCTGTTGGTCAACAGAGAATAGTTTAAGTTTCCAATATATGATTGTAGTACCAACCAAATTATTTGTTGGCCCTCACCCAGAATTCCCATCAAGCTTGGTCACGTGATATTGCTTGGCTGATGAAATGTGAGGGAAGGTGTGTGGAGCTTCAAAAGCCAGCTTGTTCATCAATGACCTCTTGCTCCTGTGCTATGCGGTGTGTAGTGTTCCAGCCCTAGGCTGCTCTAGGTCAGGACCCCAGAGTAGATAATGGAACAGAGTGAGCTCAACCAGTGGTGGACAAGTAGAATGAATGAGAAAGAAACCTTCACTACTGTGGACCACTGAGATCTAGGCTGTGTTTGTTATCACAGCAAGATCTACCTCATCCTGGCTGATTCAAGATGTCTGAGGGGGATTATACTTACAAGACATTCAGCTACAGACCCTTATTAATGGGCTTGTCATCATTATTTAGCCCTGTTTGGATGCTTCTGGAGCCATTATTTTTTTGTCTACGCCACTGGTCTGTCTAAGAGAAGCAGGCTTTAAGACTGTGCTGCCCTCTGTGTAGGATGTTCACAGCATGGTAACCACGGTGAAAGAGGACCCCATGGAAAAACATAGTGGAAAGTAGTCATGTGTACAGTTAACTTTTTGAAAAAATGTGGATGACAGAGCTCAGTTTAGAGGATTAGCCAATGTGAATTTTTATCTCAGTATGGATCCTGCAAAATAAAAGGAGTCTGTGAGAAAGGCAGACTCAGACAGACGCCTGCCACAATGTGCCTGGGGCTAGGTGTGCCGCTTTGACCCTGTGGCTCCACGCTGTCATGCAAAAGTACCCACGCATTTTCCCATTTAGGGAGACACATACATCTCTGCATCATGTTTGCTTTTCAAAGTCTTTGAAAAAAAAAACCGAATTTAATGAAATTCTGTTCTATGAAAACAGTTCAACTCTGTCTTTTCCTTGGTCGTGAGTGTATTGTTGTGTGTGACAATGAGGACTGTCTGGTCCCTGTGAAAGAGGAGGGGAAAGAGCCCCAGGAGATGCCTCTCTCTTTCCCAGGAAAAGCCAACAGTTTGTTTTGTCTGGAGGAGAGCAAGCATCTACCAGGCAGTGCGCTGTGCAGGAGGGACAATGAGGAAAGAAAGAGCTGCGAGGGGAGGGGATTTAAGTGGACCTTGCTAAAAGGCCGGCTTGGGAATTGAAGTGAGAGTTCCACTGGGGAAGACAGAAGAGCATTCTGAGGAAAGGAGAGAATTTCAGTTGAACCCAAAATAAGTAATATCCAAAAAGGGTTTTTCTAAAATACTCATGCAACTAACACCACGATGTTCTGCTTCTGTTACTCATTCACCATTCACAAGCATTACTGTGGGCCAGGAATATGCCAAGCATGTAAGCATCAGGAACATGAAGACAAGTAACATCCCATCCCTAACCTCCAGAGCTCACAGCTTATTTTGTATTCTAAATGTATTTGATGTCTCGTTCAGTAGAATATTAGCTCCTTAGTAGCCACAGTCTACCATCTGTGAATTTTGTTAAGATTTGTGTTTGTTTTGTTTCTTTATATTTCACATATGAATAAAACCATCCTGTGTTGCTTTTTTTCATTATGAATTATGTCACTTAGCATAATCACCTCCAATTTCACCCAGGTTGTTGCAAAAGACACACTCGTCATGTTTAACAAATGCACAGAATTCCATCGAGTATATATAACACAGCTTGCTCACCCAGTCAAGGGAGGCAATAAAAGAAAGAAAGAGTTAATATGGTGGTGACAAAGGACATTAGAACTCTGATGGTGGGTTGGTGTGAAATGCACACTGGTGGTTGGTACCTGCTATCCTATAGATCATTTAACAATGTAAACTAAAGAAAAAAGAAAACAATTTTTTAAATGTTAGCTTCTTAAAAGCTAAGATTGTGTTTCTCCATGTCCAGCACATAGAAAGTGCTCAATAAATATGAAAGAAACGAGTAAATGCAGAAAGGGTACTCCATGAACCATGACTTCAGCACAGCAAGACAGCACGCGGTGCTGGCAGAAGCTTGCAAGCACGTTCTGACCCAGGCTCCAGCAACTGACACAGAAGGAGGCTGGAGGAACAGGAACACACAGGAGTTTCCAGACCACTGCAGAACAAGCTGCACCATGCACATAGCTCTAAGGATGCAAAGTGGCTCGTGCTGTTTGCAGAGTTGCGGGGACCCCTGGGTCCAGGGCCAGCTTCACACATGGGTTATCTAACGATGAGACAGATTTTCCATGTAGGCAGCAGAGGACCACTACGTGCTTTTAAAAAGAGGAGCACGATCAGATTTGCACTTTTGAGAACTGTAGCCATGGGAGGGACAGTGGGTTTCAGCAGGGAAACTGCAGGACCGAGCGCCCAGTGGGAGGCTACCATGGGTAGTGTCAGTGGGACACAGAAGCTCAAACCTGAAGCCCCCTTGGTGTAACCTAAAGTAGTTATAAGAGCACTCAGAAATCTGGTTTGAGTGGTTTGTACTAAAAAAGTGACTCTTCGGGAAGGAGGATGTTTCCAGTGACAGGAGGAAGCTGCCTCCTAAGAGCCATTCTGAATACTAAAGAGATGAGAGAAAAACCAGCAGCCACCCTGTCCTAACTCTGTACCTGCGAACATTACTGAATTTGGAAAGGAGTTCTTTGCAGAGGGAATTAAGTGAAGAAGAGGCCATTAGTGTGGCCCTAACCCAGTGTGACGGGCATCCTTACCAGATGAGAATATGTGTGAAGATAGAGAGACACCCAATGACAAATGACAACAGGGGCGGAGATGAGAGTAACGGAGTGACATGCCAAGGAATGCCGGGGATCTACCTCCAGGAGGAGGAAGCGTCCAGAAGGAGAGCATGGCTTGCTGATACCCCTGTTTGGTGTTTGTAGCCTCCAGAACTGAGAGAGGCAGTATCTCTCACAGAAAGTCACCTTGTCCAGGTACTTCCTTAGAGCACCACCGGGAAACAAATACACCCTTCCTTTGAGCTCTCCCCCCAACTCCATCACCAATGCCCTCTCCACAGCCAAGAGTCACAGGCACCCCTGGGTCCCCCGCACACCACATACACACATGTCCCATGAGCCAAAGGACTACCAGGCACAGACTGCTACTCTACAATGGTCCAGTGTCAAATCTATGAGCATCCAGACCAGGGAGGGACAAGCCCTCAGAAGTCTGCCTGGGTAGCCAGGCAACCTGTTGGATGGACTGGGGACACATGCCAGGAGAGATGCCCCAGCAGCCCCAGTTACAGAGAACCCCAGCATCCTGAGTCCACCTTGGGAAAGGTGTTTTAAAGGAAGAGCTACAGTCCTGTCATTATGCTCATCTGTCTATGTACCACCTTGACCCTCTCACCACTCAAAAACAATCCCAGAATGCTTCAGACCCACACACCATGACTGGCCAGCCCCTGAGGGTGCATAGCAGTCCTTTGTGCAAACATCAACACCAAACAGGTGAGTGATGCCAGGCAGCAGATACAGGGATAGTTGCAGGTCTTGGGAGCAGTAAAGAATGACCATAAATTACAGCATCCTTCAGGCACTGGGGTGGCCCCAAATTCCTCTCCAGGAAAGGACTGTGTATCATTGGGCCTAAGTAAACAAGCCTAAGCCCAAGGGAAGACAGTCCATCATGGCCCCTTGGATTCAGCTTCACAAGGCACAGGTGGGCTGAGTCGTTCTTTCAAGCCTCTGTCAATCTCATTGTGTACATACACCGGACCATATGCTAATCTTTGTCTACAGAGACACACAAAGATCGCATAGCTGCTGGAATGTCAACGTCTTGGAACAGGAAGGACAGTGATAAATGAGGAACAAATCAGATAATGGTGCATTTGTTATCCATCCTGGGCTGTCACTTTCATGGCTGCTGGAGATATGTACCAGTAGTCATCCGGAAACTTCCTGTCTTCTCGATGTAACCACAATATTTGATTTTGTGGCCTTTACTCCAGGTCCAGAAACTTGACTTTGGAAAACAGAGTTGTCAGAGGTAGGTAATATCTATTTGTCTAAATGAGTATATTTTCAGTGAATGTATGAAGCCCTCTGCTACTACCCTTACACATTCTGAGTCTGACATGGGTAACGGTAAGTCCTTTGAGGAAGGCGCAAGAAGGTTAGAAGACAGGCAGGTGTGCCTTTTGATTATCCTCCTTCCCTGTAAGTTCACAGACCCATGAGGAAAGCTCTGGAGCAGCTGTCAGGAGACCTTCGTTGTAACATCTACTGCACCTCTCATCTCAGCTATGTGATCTTGAACAAGTCACTTAATTTCTAAGTTGAAGCTGTTGTAAGACTTAAATGAGATCGAGGACACAGTTCACAGAATGGCACAGATGGAACTTTAAGATATCCGCTAGCTTGCATTTGGACTCAAGCTAATGACATGACTGGAAACAGCATACGAATCTCTGAAGCCCATTCTGGAGTCATGATGCTCTTGGTAAAAGGAATCCGGGGCTCAATGACATTCTGGATATGAAAACAAGCATATTAAAGAATCCACACCTTGATATATTGCTCTGTGCTTTCATGATGGTGGATTCTCCCATTCTTGTTAGAATAGAGGGAGCTATCTTTTAAACCACACAGCATATACAGATTTTTGCCTTACTCACCAATTAAATACTGGTAAAGGCAGAAGCGTGGATACAAATCTCCTTAGGCAGCTAACCCCTGGACATCTATTTTCAAAGTTGTATAACCCACATTTTCCCAGGCTAAGTAGATTGGCCCTGTGTCCCCAGGGTGGATCCTTGCTCCATAGCATGTTAGCATTTGGGCATAAATAAATCCATGCTGAAATAGAAGAGCTGATTGGGGTTCAAATAACATTTACATAAAATAGACACACTCTGCCTTGAGTACTTATTAATGAAGAACCCAAAGTTCTTTGTCTCAGTGAGGGAAATTATAACAGTTATGTATGGGCTGAGTGGCTTGGATCTTGGTGGCGAGGCACCACTGGGCAGCTCTAGTGCCATGAGGGTCTGCATACAGAATATCATTTATATACATAGTATTTAGGAGAGGCCAGACAAGTAGCATATTGTAAGGCAACATGACATGTAATATATTGTGTAATTTATAACGTAATTCCATGTTGCGTCATGTTCATTCTATAGACACGTATCTCAGAAAGACACACGTTCTCCAACTTTATGGGGTCCCTGCTTCATTCTCAAATAATAGCCTGGGTCTCAGTTCTGAGTACCACAATCTTGAATACTTCAGAAATTTATCCTGCAACTGATTTTCCTCCCTGTGTCATTTCCCAGTCATCTTAAAGAGTGCTTATGTTCCCCAGATCTACCATTTTGGGTCCCTGACCCCTGTTTAAGAGTTTGATAACTAACTTATTGTTGGAATTTAATACTTCTCCATGGCCCCATAACCTCCCCTGAATCTCTTTTATCTACCCGTGGATATTTTAACCATAGGTAAGAATGATCTGGAAACCCATGAAAAGATTCTGCATTATCAGTTATAATTATACATAAAGAACTACAGAATTTCACAAAACAGGTTATAAAAATAAGCAAGTCCTTATCATCACTACATCATGTAATGAATAGCTGAAATTATTAATGAGGTATTTTAAATTAGTTTTTCATAGTAAATCTTTAAATCCTAGATATATTTTTATTTATAGCATATTTGTATTCTGATTTTGAGTTTCCATTGCAAACACTTGGTCTGTGTTCAGATGTCATAAAATTTTATAGTTGAAGTAGATACACATGCCTGAGTTGTTCCAAATACATTGCAATGTTTTCCAATAATCGAATTGAATACCAAAAAAATAAAATTATCAACTGCTATTCCCCACCTTCTCTCATCAATTTCCCCCTATTTAGGCAGTCACTTGTAATATTAACAATATGTTTACATTTATATATGCTGGTTCAAATATTTGTGTGTATATATTCATGTATTGGTAAATATATAGAGGTTTTCCCCACTATCTGAAAATATTTTATCTCCTTCAGTCCCTTTTGTCACCCCCTTAAGCTTGTCTTGACATCTACGAACTTTGTTGTGATTTGCTCATTTGTTTTGTTTCTTCATATTCTATGTTATGTATGAGTGGAAATCATATTCTCCCACTTTTTCTTTCTGGCCTTCCTTAAGCCAAAATGGCAGCATAATGCAAAGAATTACATTCCATTTACATGGGAAAAGTTCTAAATGCTCCCAGACTCTAAAAACAATTGACCAAATTGTGCCAAAGAATACATAAAACCTAAATGAAACTTTCACATACAGTAAAATCAGGAAGAAAATGATAAATACACAAACCATACAAAGTGTTCCCTTGGGAAGAACTCAGGGGTGTTGCCATCCTGCTCCAGTGCCCCAGCCTCTGTGACTGCCCCCAAAACCAGCTCTGACGCTGGTTTCCCTTTTCACTTGAAGGGAAATTCCCCTTCAAGTTTCAGTTAGCAAACTGAGACTAATGTAGATCTTTCATAAAAACAAAGTCTCCTAACATGAACTTTCTACGTGTGGAGGATACCTTATTAATTTGCATATAAATTATATTAAAAAAATACACATCCATGTTCTATACTTTACAAGAGACTATTTTGTACTTTTAACTCCCACCTATACCTTCTACCTCCCCATGCTGTACACTCTTCTCATCTTGCTACCTCCCTGATATTGACAGACCTCATTATATCAATATTCAGTTCCCACACAACTGTGGATATATAAACGCAGTGCACAGTTGACTATGGAATGTATTAGATTTGTTTTTAAATTTGAACATGCTTCAGTTTTTATTTTCTTGGAGTCAGTAATTAATTATTCTGTCTAGTTTTCTATGTAATTACCACTAATTCAGCTTAAAGCCCTTCACCAATTGTCTTAATTCTTTCATCAGGTATTCTATTTATCTAGAGTCTCCTGATGTACTCACACATGGCCTCTTAACTCTGTGACTTGTACACAGATTATATTAGGCCCTCTCTTCACCAGGGCCCTAGGAATTCTCTTTTCTTTTGGTAAAGAAACTGGAAAACAATTTTTTTCTGAAACTGGAAAATACTTCAGGAAACTGACATCAGTTTCCTGAGTTGAGTCCAATGTCTTCCTCTTGTATTTTAGTCACTTTTTAAATTTTAGCACATCATTCACTAAGAAGTATCTAAAAATGTCTTTATTCTACCTTTGAACTAAAGGTATAGTTTAGCTAGGTTTAGAATTCTAGGCTGAAAATCATCTATTTCAGAAACTTTAAGGCATTTCTTACTTGTCTTCCAGCATCCAGTATTGTTTTGGAGATGTCAAAGGTAGCCTGATTTTGTGTCCTTTGTATATGAACCTTTTCCCCTCTACCACGGAAGAATGTAAAGCATTAACTTAGTTACCACTATTCCAAAGCTTCTTATAATATGCCCTGATACAGGCACTTTGGTCTGGAATCTCATGCCCTCCGATTATGTGACATTTTTTCATTGTTAATATATTTTCTTCTACAGTGTCTTCTTTTTCAGGAGCTCCTATATGTTGAGTGTTGAACACTCAAGACTTTATCATTTTCTTCTCTTTCCTTCACTATTTTATATCTCTTTAACTTTTTGCTCTATTTTTTGGAGATTTTTCTCAGTTTTATTTTCAATTCCTCTAAGTTTTTAATTTCTATCATTTTTTACTTCTAAGAGCTTTCTTGATTGTTTTCTGAATGTTTTTGTTTGTATACATTACTATATTCTTGTTCTGTAGATGTATCATCCTCTCCTACTACAGCTCTGAGAGTATCAAATATTTGAAATTTTCTTACATCTGCATAATCTTTATGTACTCCAGGTTGTTTTAGTCTTCTTTGTGTATTCATTCTTAGCTACTGTTTTCATTTTACAAACACCCGTCAGATATGTATGGTGCCTATGATGAGCTGGTTGAAAATGCAGACAGATGGCTCTGGGTTGCTGGTGGTGGGGTTTACTCTGGAGAGAGTTGGCTTAGCTGACACCCCAACCCTTTGATACCTCTACTCACCAGGATACTTCCAATCTCACTCTTCCTCATGTACCCCTCACATACGTTATTCTGCCGCCTTCTGCCAGGGTGAGACAGAGGCAGTGGCCCAGCTTCACTTAGAAAAGCAAGGATTTGGGCCTGACTCTACTTCCCAAATAGACTTTCAACCAACCTTACTGCTATCGGCCCCACCTTCAAACCCAGCTCTATCATAACACCAGTGGTGACCCTCTGTCGAGTTCTTCAATGTAACTCTAATAGCTTGTCAGTTTTTCCATTTGTTTTCAACACATTCTCAGCTCTGCAAGTCAGTTATCACTTCTTCAACTGGTTTTCAACTTCCAAAATACATTTGTCATTGTGTCCTCTCCTATTCTTTGTACTTTATGAATAAAGACTTTTAAAAATCCCTTTTCTATCATTTCAGAGGGGTTAGGGGTGAAAGGAAAACATGTGGGCAACTTGTTGCCTTTACCTAGAAGCTGATCTATGACAACTAGTGAAAATATTCAGAGGGCTTGGTCCAGCTCCAAAAGGAAATTCTCTAAATACTATATTACCAACACACTAGCTGCCAGGAGTCAGCTGAATTAAATCCTAGAAGATTCAGACTTTTCCCTAGTTTGAAAACCTGCCCCTAATTCCTCTTCAACAGAGAAAAGGGTCCCCATCTCTGGGTCCAAAGCTCTCCTCTTTCCCTGCCGTAAGATGATCAACAGGAGGCAGTAGGAATAGTAATTATCTTGCGGGAGAATCCCCACACTTATCCATGTGGAATAATCTGGCCTTAGTGATCCAGTCAAGGGACTCATGATACTCCATGTAAAGTTCCTCAAGGTCAGCTGTATAACCTTGTACAACACAATAGGGGGAACCCCAAGACCAAGCCAGGCCATGTTAGTCCAAGCCAGTCCCAGAACCCATGCACAACCTTTTATCAGCATGACCAAAGAGAAGCTCAATCAGCCTTCCTCCTAGGATTCCCAGGATCTTATGAACAAATACTTGGATCAGTCCCTCAAAAAAAAAGTCATTTTCATAAACAGAATCCAAATCCACATTCAAAAATAATCTAAATTTTATAAAGGCACACACTTTATGTTACCAAGCAGATTATTTAGTATCTCAGTCTGCACCAGAATTCAGGCTGATTATGAATGCATAACTTTCTATAAAACAACGAGCAGACATTTTATACCACCAAATACATCAGGGTTTAGGTTTGGGGATGGTGCTATAGAACTTGTCTCCTATACATATGCTGAGAATGAACTAATGTATAATATGCCCAAGCAGAGCAGGGTTCTGCCAATTCCATTTTGGATAAAAAGGAAACTTATGGCCCCTTTCTAATCCTTTACATGGTATAAGAGAGTACTGTCTTGAAAAGTACCAGTGGGGTCCTAAATCACTACTCCAAAGTTACATACTCTTGAATTTGAATGGTTCTTCACATGGATGGGTTATATCAGGTTAAACCACATGAAATTGCTGGCAATTTTTTTGACCTACAGAAATACAATTTTCTATGATTCAACATAATAGTAAGAAAAGCACTTGTAATCAGATGGCTTGGTTTTGAATCCTGACTCTCCTGTTCAGTGACTGCTATGCTTTAGTGAAAATGTCTCTGGGTTCAAGATGTCAAATGGACCAAGCTAAATCCGCTGCACAGGACAACTGTGCAGATTAAATGACCAATGAAAACTGACAAGCTCCATAAATGGTAAAAACCTTGCTCACCTACTACTTTACCTGATCTTCATAAAAGTCCTACTACCATTACTATAGTCCATGAGTAAACATGGAAAACACAGTCTATTACTGAATTTTACAGGAGAGAAAAGTGATACCCATAAACTCGGAATGGCTCACACAGAATGAACCAGCTGCTAGGAGGCAAAGCTAGGACTAGAACCTAGATGTTGTGACTCCTGGTCTAGAAAGTATACACTGTGCTTCTTTCTGGTTAGAAGAATATTATAAAGAGAAAAAAACTGCTGGAGTTAACTAAGCACCCAGAATCTTAATGCAACAAAACACATGGAACCAAAACTGAACATTCCCAAATCTTTGTTTTGATGATGCAAGGGCCTACCACTGCCTGAAGCTCCATATACATTTTTATTCATTTAACCCCTACAATAATCCTTTAAGGAGGGTTATAAGTCCTTATTTGCAAAATAAGAAAGCTGATGTTGAGAGTATCTTGACATATTGGTCAAGGTCACACATCTTCACCCATTCTTATATAGCCTCATGGTAATCATTTTATCAACTTCCAATGCATGGAAGATGGACCAGAATTTCCTGTTCACAAATCAGATGTGAAAGTAAGAACTTGAGAGCCCTGGAGGGTCCCATGGTTATGATTTAATAGACAGAAGTTCAGGAGACCTGGTTTCTCCTGGTTCTGACTCTTTGACCTTGAGCCAATCAATCATTCTGAGCCTCTCTCTCCTCTCCTTTCTCATACAAAGTTTTTTCCCTCTAGCTTTAACATTGTAGAGTCTCTAATTTAGAAGTTTCCATTACACAACCAACTGTACTTTCCTATCTTCCTGGAAGTCACTTGGACAGGCTCGGACTGCTCCAGAAGGGCAGGTGAACCTGGCTACCATGCCACCAGCTGTGAAAGAACAGCAGTTTCGGTCAGTGTCAAAGGCAAAAAAGAGAGAATCTGGAGAGAATTTCAAGTAAACTCTGAAATCCCATTCTCTCCTAAGGGGAGATCAAATAAAAGCCTAAGAAAAGGAATCCCTAGTAGATGTCCTGATCATCTTAATGCTCCAAAGAGGGCCAACTTCCAAACACCTGCGTACCTCTCCCTGGAGAATCACCTCCAGTGATTCCCGCCAATACTTCATACCACTAGATTTCAGTGAGCGACATCAGTTCTCTAGACAGGAGACATCAGACTGAGTTTCATTTGGCATGAAAGGGCATATCACTATATCTGGGGCTAGATAACTAATTTCTCTGAAATCTGCTTCCTTTCATAGATGCTGTGACCATGCCGCTATGTACTGGAAAGAAAACTCCACAATGTCCCAGACTGACAATCCATCTTGCTCTGTTTCTTCAATATGTAGATTTGAGCAATGTTGTCTTTGCTTGGGCTGTTCTCCTATATTTTTCCTGATATCTACTCCTCTTTGACTGATTTATGCTAGTTTCTTTAGCAGTGGACCCATTGCTACCCTGATTGTATCCTTCCAAGAACTTCTCCTTCCCCTTTCCTTCCTTCCCTTGATCTGATCCTGGTCACACTGTGACTTGGAACAGTGAACACTGCCCTCTCACTCATGCATGGTGACTGGTTTTGTCCTGTTTCTATCTGCAAGTGCAGATATGAAGCTTGCCAGCCTACAGGCATGGCATTGTGTACAGTGATTATGACAGGTATGAATAAATTCCATGCCCTGTAGCCCCTGGAACAGAGAATTTTCATTCCCTGTTGTGGCTCTGGAATAAGAAAAGCAAGCTGCCTGCCTTCTGCCTGGGGCCTGGTGTTGTCCCTTGATATGGCATGGCTCTGTTTCCTAAAGTCATCATTCTTGGGGAGCGGGTATGGGTGTGTAGTATTAACAGAGGTTCTGATCACACTCTACCATGGCTGATTAGATTCTATCAGACAAAATCCCTCCATGTCTAGATGGATTTAATTCTCTACTAATTCCCTGCACTATTTACCATGTTATATGTGAGGTCTAGGAACACTTAAATTTTTCCTTTAGGTTCTGTCAGTCCCCTGGTTGCTAAAAAGTACTTGCCCTTAGTTTTGTTGAAAATCCCAAACCAGAAAATTTCAATGCCTAGAATTATTTGTAGTTTCTCTGATGACTGATGTTAATCATAATAAATCCAAAGCACAGTGAGATCCTGCCATGCTCAATGAATTATCTTAGAAAGAGAAAAGTACTTTCTGACCTATTTTAGTGATGAAATTAAATCTCTGTTGGTTCATTCACTTAATGAGCACCTACTGTGTGCAAGGAAGCTAAGGGGATGACCGAGAAGTATTTATAACATACTCAGGGAAATTATGATTAACTGATGAGAGAGAGTAGACATAAGTGGTAGTTACTTAAAGGGAAAGACATTTCCCAAGAGAAGCAGAAATCAGAAACCAAGAATTGTGATTTCAGAAGAGAAAGACATTGGTCTAAAAAGCAAAACAAAAAACCCAAAATACAGGAGATGAGAGGAGGGAGATATTGAGGAAGGTTTTATGAGGAGTGATTTGAAGCATTAAGAATGAACAGGATTTTCAGAACAACAAGATATCACCTCACACCTATGAAAATAGCAATTACTCAAAAGACAAGAAACAAGTGTTGAAGAGGATGTTGAGAGAAGGGAAACTGTACATTGTTGGTGGGAGTGCATATTGGTGCATTATAGAAAGTACTATAGAGATTGCTTGAAAAAAATAAAAATATAAATTCCATATAATCCAGTAATATAACTTCTGGATATTTACCCAAAGAATATAAAGACACTAATTTTAAGGAAAAAACACAGCCCTGTGTCCAAAGGAGTATTGTATACAATTATGTACATTCTCTACACTAGCTAAAGTTAGAGGCAACCTATGTGCCCATTGACAGATGACTGGGTAAAGATGTGGTATTTACCTGATGGAATAACTACCCAGCTATAAAAAAGACAAAATTCTGCCACATGCAACAACATGGGTGAACCTAGAGGGAATTATGCTTAGTGAGATGAGCCAGATGAGAAAGACAAACATCATGTGATTTCCCTTGCATGTAGTATAAAGAGAAACAAATGAGCTAAGTAAAGTAGAAATGAGACCTTAAACTATGGGACCAAGTAAATGGTTAGCAGAAGGGGAGGGGGAATGAGTAAAGGGGGTCAATGTTGGTGAAGGATGAAATTGAACTTTGGTGGTGACCTTAATGTCATAGGCAGGTGTTGGTTTCTTGTGATGCACACCTGAAACTTATGTATGTCGTAATGCAATGCCACTTCAATACAATTTTTAAGAACAGGCAGGATTTGAACAGGAACAGAGAAACAGGGTAGAAAAGCATATTCTGGGGAAAGGTCAGGGCATGTATGATGAAGAACGTGAGACACACAGGGTAAAGAAATAGGGGTGAGAATAGGGACATCGGCAACAATTATGAACAACGTAAAATGGCAGCTTTATCTCATGGGTTCATGGGAGTTACCAAAATGTTTGCATTGGAGAAAGAAACAAGAGTCTATAGAACAGAAGGTCAAAAACTTATGGTGCTTAGCCCCAGAAGAGGAATTTTCATTCTCTAATCACTGGCTTCTATGTCAATACTCAGTTAATCAGAATACTGGATATTAAAACCACCCATCTCCAGCTATGCTGGTTAAAGGGAAATGTGCTGTAATTGGAGGAATATTTGGTGGAGAAAGGTTACATGTCCTGAAATGTGATATCCTTGAGTTAGCTTGAGACATGATCCTGAGCATCACAATGAATTATGCTTCAAGTTAGAGAAAGCTTCACCTTTCACATTCTGACTCACTTTGAACAAAGATTTGGTCACCAGCTATGAAAAGATGACATTTCATTAAGCAGGAGAGACTTGAAATGCTAAGTAAGGTAGGTAACCCAGGAAAGAGTCCTGTGACAATTACAATTCAGAAATGTGTTTAGCTAGTGTTGCTGTCATCACGAAGAGCAGGCCACGCAGCACGGAGACAGGAAAAATTCAGCTGCAGCCACCACCAGCTTTAACTCTTGAGTTTCTCTCTCTGGCCCGTGTATTAAAGCAGGTGGAGTAGTGAAAGCATTTTTTATCAACATGATAGATGCCATGCCAAAATGATGGTTACTGAAAACAGCTCAGCACTTGATATCAGGTCTGTTTTTGCACCACATTCCATTCCTCCTCTGTGCCACATGCTGCGGTCTGTGCCAGAACAGTTTTCCAGATTAGACCCTGAGGTGTCAATTCCCTTCTTTTAGCAGATTCGCCAGCTAACTAGTTAAACTCCTGCTCTCTCATTACTTTCTCCCTTAATGACGATAGGTAGTAAATTCTCCAGAGACGATCCTACCAACATTTATATTTCTTCCAAATTAGAAGAGCAGGCATCTCTCCAGATCATAAAGAATACATTTATTTTAAGGTACAGTGGAGAGAACACACAGAAATTAAAATTTGCTTAATGAGAGCCTTAGTAGTTTGCAGAAATTACAGCTTGAGCAGAAGGCCTCAGCTTCAAGGAAGCTCAGGTCTTCCTAGCCTGAAGCTCTGGTTCAAGATTCTCATAATCTGACCCTTAGGTATTAGGTTATGAAACAACTCAGGAGGTTCAGAACCAGAGAAAACGCAAGAGACACATTTTTATCTCTAGCTGTGTGTTTCTCACTTCTGTCATGGGCTCTGCCTTGGATCTATTTTTTCTTTGCATCTCTGTCTCCCTCTCTTTGCCCTTCCCTTTTATTTTTAAATTTTCAGCATATTGCCTCTTTGCCCTGGTCCTGTCTTTGAGGTCCTTAATGTTTTTCCGTCTCCTCTGGTCAGAAGCTTGGACCTCAGTAACTCTGGTCACATACCCACATTTCCAAGGATTATGAAGCCACTAGCCTGTATCCACCATGGACATTGATAAAAGTCTCCCCCAAACACAAGAGTCAAACACTTCCATTCTGCTGTGTATCAGGTGCTAAGTGACCCCTTAAATATCTGAACTCTATCACTATGTCTTATCAACTCGGTGAGGTCCTTGTCTCAGACAAGGAAACTAAATTATGCCCAGAGAGATGAAATGACTTGCTAGTTCATCACAGAATTAGTAACCCCCTTCCCCATCACATTCCTGTCTTTCCTAGTCTGAGTCTTATGTTTATCTCTAGAGTTTTATTAACTTTATTTGTAGCATATATGGTTAGAATGGCTATTCAGGGGGTCTAGAGAGAACAAAGCTTGTAAGTTTCGCCATTAAGGTTAGGGGACACCAATTTATTTCAGGTCTAGAAATTATCATCTACTGGAAAAACTAGAGATTCAGGAGCGCTAGTGGTGGGAGTCAATGGTTTGGCTATAAAGTAGTGCATTTACCGGCTGGGTCAGAGTCTTGACTTCAAGTAATACAAACAGATTCTTCCTAACTTAGGTGAAAAAAAAAAAGAGAGAGGGAATTATTGGAAGAATGGGCATTTGCTCCCCAAATTGAAGAAATGCATAAAGGTACCAAACAGATTTGACAAGGACAAGAGCCAGGGCTACTCTGGGAATCCTGGTAACAGGAGCCAATTGATGGTCTTGTCATGATGCAACCATAGGATAAATTAGCTCCGACTGTTTTTTCCATCTGCTAATGGCGCCAAGTTCCAGGAGAGAGTCCAGTTGAAGCATCATGACTGATCGTTCCACCAACAAACATAATTACAAAGTACTCTGAGAATATCAAACCAGTTATCCCTTTTCTCCTTCTAGCTGATTAACGTACAGTTGTTTTCCAGTCTAAACAACCCTCGGGTACCAGCCCACTGAAGATTCACTCCCCTCCATTACCATCCAGAAGAGCAAACAATTTCCCACCTCTCTGTCAACACGTAAGTTTTCCCTCCCATTCACTCTTCCTCTACCTCTCAGCCTCGTTGATGCCCAAGTTTTTTAAATTTATTTTTATTATAGTAATTATTCTACACATTAAAATAATTTCCTATGAATAGGTTCCCCATTTCTTAGATATATTTCAGCACACCATGCCCTCCACCAAATTACCAAGTATTCTTCCACAACAATTGAAAAACAATGCATGAATCAATCTTTGTACCCTTTCCAAGTTGGTGTCACCAGGGCTACAGCAGAACAAACAAGAAGGTCAGAAAAGAAAGTATAACAGATGCCTCCCAGGAGCACGTGAAAAGTGCAAGCCCCATCCTCAATGGATTAAGACAAACCCATTATTTCAAGTTCCTCTTCCTCCCCATCCACCTTTCACCCCATATGAAATTTTAGCGTTAGTCCCAGCAACTGCAAACCAGATGGATTTGATCTTATGATCACATTGATTTTTCTGCAAAGAATATAGCCTAAGTCTAATTATCTCACACTAATACAAATTATGAATCTTTGTGCTACTAATAAAAAATTATCATATTTACATTAAGGGTGCCCATCAGTGATATGTGGCCCCCTTCTTTGATTCCTATTCTCTCAGGTACTCTTTTCTCCCATGAAAGCATTTTCTTTCATTCATTCCCTTCTTTCCTTGGTCCTCTGTCTCTGTTGCACATCCCTCCTTTCTTACCATCTTTATTTTTTTTCACTTTTTATCCTGCTCTACTGAGATGAGAAACTAACCTCCAGAAAGTCACTAACACTGCTGAGAGGCCTTGCTGGATCAGCCTCTTCTTCCTTGGACTCTACACCCTCCCCTGGACTCCTGTGAGACTGCAGTCTACAGATATTCACATGTCTCACAGCTTCTCCACTGAACAAACAAAATTTCTTCATGTATCACCAGGGAAATAAAACCTACAGTGAAAATGATAGTATTGGTTTCCCATTTTACGTTACTGGTAATAAAATCACAGAAATCCTCCCAGAAAGAGCCTTACATGCTTGAACCACAGATAATACTGGAGAAGGGAAAGCCAAAGACCAATTCAAACCAGAGTTCACTGTAAGTATTTCTAAGGTCAAGGGAGGTGGAGGCAAAGGGGAGTAGGGGTGAGGCAGAGGGGAGTAGGGGTGGGGCAGAGGGGAGCGGGGGCGGGGCAGAGGGGAGCGGGGGTGGGGCAGAGAGAAAACTCTATTGAATGTGACCTACCAAATACCCCAGGAGGCACTTAAACCGATCTTCAACATAAGAGATTCCATAATAGGAGAGGAATTGTTTAAATGTTTTTAGAGGGATGTATTAAGGTCATGAATCAATATGGAATTTAAGTGAAATTGACTCGGGCCCATGGAAAGAAATGTTTTAAAATCAGCTCACACACCAACTTGTTATGTGATCTTGATCGCGTCACTTAACCTCGCTGGACCTCATTCTCACTGTTTATAAAACGAAGGAGGAAAAAAAAAATGTTGAGGCTGATGATTTCTAACAACATTTCTAGTTCTAAAATTCTTCCATTTAATCAAGACTAGAAGAGTGTGTCTAAAAGTAAAGCTACTTAGACTTTCCCCCAGTAACCCTCAGGAGCAATAGGCAATGACAGTCAACTCAAAGCCCCAAGAATCATTCTTGCTCCTTCTCAGAATTTCTAACTTCTCTGTGGTTCAGAGAGTCTATAGCCTTGACCTTCTCCGTGAACTGTTTTTTATTCTACCTACCCACCTTTTCTACCTCTATATCAAGCCAGATCACTGAAGAAAGGGCTAGATAATGGTAGGCTGACAGTCCTGGTGGGGACTACTGGAAACACTGTGAAGGACTCAGAAGACCTGTTAGAACAAAGCATTTAAACATGGATAAGCCTCATCGAGGGAGTCAGGATGGCAACCTGGTAAGGGCAAGACTCACATCCTTCCCACAGAGCAACTAGGAATTTACCAGAAACAAACACTGAGGAAAAGCAGGCGCAGATACTATGGAGACATAGCAGCAACTACAATGACAAAGGGAAGGCAAAAGTGTCAGTATTCAGAGGAACACTACAGATTCAGACTTGGGATTCGGGTCAAGGCAGAGGAGGTGGAACCGTGGAAAGAGTCACTCCTAAAGCAGCAAAGAGCTTGCCCAGTAGTACTGGGACATGGAGGTGGGGGCGGGGGGGAATAGTCTTGGCCCAGGGCAGAAGGAGAACCAGCATTCCAATGGTCTGAGCTTGAGCCCAGGGGGTTCATATTGCATCAGAGTCTCAGGATCCACCCACCAGATATCCTGCCCACCGGATACCCAGTTCCCAGGATTAAAGGAAGAATACAGTCTCCCAGAAAAGATGACCGCTCGATGTTACCCACTAATGCCACCCCGTGGGTGGAGAAGGAACTGCAGCCTGATTGCCAACTGTGGGCCACCAACAAGGTGATTGTTACTTGTTACTTTTTGGACCTGGGACACTGGGGGAAGGCTCTGCATTCCCCACACGAACTCCAACCCCACAAGCAGATCTCTTGGGCCCCAACATGGGGTTCACCTAAGAAATTCAGCAAATACAACCAGTAGTGATGTCACAAAACTCAAGAATTCCTAGGGTTCAAACCAAGATCCAAACTTCTCTGGTGCAAGTCAATACCCTACACAACACCATCACTGCAGGGAAAGAAGCAAACCCACAGAAATATAAATGGAATGCCTAACACAGCAAAGACACAGAGAAATATGCACAAAATGATGGATCCAATTAAAAAAACCCAGGGGAAATCTGAATACAACAGACATATGCAAACTACCTGAGGATAAATTTAGGGCAACAGTGATAAACATACTCAATGGAAATCAAGAACCCAATAAAGGAAGAAAAAGATAACAACAAAAGAGAGAGAAGAAATGAAGCAAGATATCAAAAAATTGAAGAATATGATAGCTGGACTAAAGAAATCAATAGAAGGACTCGAGAAATAGTATAGACGAAGCCTCCACTAGAATCAGTGAGCTAGATGATAGGGCAGAGGAATGCACTCAGGCAAACCAGCAAAGAGATATGAAAGAATACAAAGAAAAAAAAGACAGCATTCAAGACCTACATGATAACATCAGAAGGAACAACATTCGCATCATAGGGGTCCCATAAGGAGAAGAGAAAGAAAAGAGGGCACAAACTGCATTTAAAGAAACAATTGATGAGAATTTCTCTAATACTATGAAGCAAGCCTCCAGACCCAGAAAGTTCAGAGTTCCTAATAAAAGAAACCCAAACAGACCACACTGTCATATATATGTCAAAAACAAGATAAAGTATCTTAAAAGCAGCCAAAGAAAAACGAGAGTCACATATAAAGGAGTCTCCATTAGATTGTCATCAGCTGAAATTCTATATGCCAGAAGGGAATGGCATGATATATTCAAAGTGCCAAAAAGAAAAGGATTTTAAGTCTAGGATAGTTTACCCTGTGAGATCATTATTCAGAACTGAAGGAATGATAAAAATAGTCTCAGATAAGCAAAAGTCAAAGGAAATCATCACTACAAAACCAGTTCTACAAAAAATATTAAAGGATGTTCTATAAAGAGTAAAGAAACCCCACTTAAAAACAGTAAGACAGCAAATATAGAGTGAGGAGTAGAAGAGAATAAAAATGTAAATGGTAAGAATCAGTATAAGACTAACATGCTTTCAAATAAAAATAGAAATTTTAATGCTACCATCAGGGTAACCTCAAAATACATCTCCAGGGAGAAAAAAACAAAGAGGAAAACAAAAAAAAGGAATCCAGTCAAAGGATAACTACAATCAACTGACCTAAGAAGTGAAAGAGAAGAACAAAGGCATCGTCTGGAACAATAACAGAAGACAAATACAAAATGACAATAAATAGCTACATATCAATAATCACACTAAATGTTAATGCACTGAACTTACCACTCAAGCGACCCTGAGTGACTGAATGAATTAAAAAGCATAACCCAACCTTCTGGTGCATTCAGCAAAACCACCTCCTTTCAAAAGATAACAAAGGCTCAAAGTTAATGGTTGGAAGACAATCCTACAGTCAAATGGCAACAACAAAACAGCTACACTTATATCAGATAAAATAGACATAACACTTCTTAGCATATATACACCAAATGATGGATCATCAAAATATAGTAAGCAAGTATTATTAGACCTGAAGAGAGACATTGACAGCAACACAATAATAGTGGGAGACTTCAACACCCCACTTTCAACAATGGACAGGATCAACTAAGCAGAAAATTAACAGGGAAACAGCCACTTTAAATGACCATTTGGAACAGTTAGGTCTAATACACATATACAAAACACTTCTTCCAGTGATACAAATTTCACTTTCTTCTCAAGAGCACATGGAACATTCTCAAGGATAGATCCTATGCTGGGACACAAAACAACTCTCAAGAAGTTTACAAAGATTGAAATCGTACCAAGTATCTTCTCTGACCACAATGTCCTAAAACTAGAAATCAACCACAAAAGACATCTGGAAGACCCCAAACTAAATGGAAACTTAATATACTCCTGAATGACTCTTAGGTAAAAGAAGAAAACAAAGGGGAACTTAATACTTAGAGACAAATGAGAATGAAGACACAGGCTACCAGAATCTTTGGGATATAGTGAAAGCAGTACTAAGAGGAAAGTTCATAGCAACCCAGGCCCACCTCAAGAAACAAGAAAAATTACAAATAAACAATCTAACCCTACATTTAAAACAATTAGGGAAAGAAGAACAATTAAAGCCAAAAATCAGCCGAAGAAAGGAAATAATCAAAATTTAAGCAGAAATAAATGAAATAAAAAACAAAGACAATTCAGAAGATCAATGAAACCAAAAGTTGGGTTTGTTTTTTTTTTAAATAAACAATTGACAATCCATTGGCTAGACTCAGAAAAAAAAAAAAGAGAAAAAAACTCTCATAACCATAAAATTCTTGGAAGACAATATAGGAGAGATATTCCATGACATCAGCCTTACAGAGGTCTTTAGGGACTGAACTCCAGGACCCAGGGAAATAAAAAGAAATATAAACAACTGGGACAACATCAAACTAAAAAGCTTCTTCACAGCAAACGAGACCATCACCAAAACAAAAGGCTAACCTACTAACTAGGAGAAGATATTTGCATTTCATATTTCTAAGAGGGCTTAACATCTAAAATATACAAAGAACTCAAACAAAATAACAGTAAAACAAGCATTCTAATCAAAAAATGGGAGGAGGAATTGGAGAGACATTTTTCTGAAGAGGATATATAGATGGCCAACAGGCACATGAAAAGATGCTCCTACTTGCTGGCTATCAAGGAAATGTAAATCATAACAAGAAGATATCTCCTTATACCTGAGAGACTGGCTATCATCTAAAAGTTTATAAACAACAAATGTTGGTAAGGATGTAGAGATACGAGAACACTTTTATACTTTATGTTGATGGGAGTGCAAATTGGTTCAACCCCTTTGGAAAACTATATGGAGATTCCTCAAAAAGTTGAACATGGAAATCTCATATGATCCCACCATCCCACTTCTGGGTATTTACCCAAAAGATACAAAAACACTAATTTGCAGAGATTTATGCACCCCCATACTTCTTGCAGCCTTATTCACAATAGTTAAGAAATGGAAACTACCTAGGTATCCCCTTCAGATGAATGGATAAAGAAGATATGGTACACACATACAATGGAATATTATATAGCCCTTAGAAAAGATGAAATCCAGACATTTGAATCAACATGGATGGATCTAAAAGGGATTATGCTAAGTGAAACAAGTCAAAAGAAGAACGATAGATACCAGATCATCTCACCAATGGAATGTGAATAGACAAAGGAACAGATGAAACACCACAAACCCTTGGACACTTGCAATAGAACTGAGGTTACCAATAGGGAATGAGACCATGGGGGAGGGGAGCATGTAGTGGTGGAGCCCACTGGACAATGGTGAAGAACACTTGGTGATTTGGTGGAGGGCAGGGTGTGTTGACATATCTTAGTAATAGGGAAACTGCACTATGGGGAACCTATATATATGAGCTTATTTTAATGTGTAAAATCAAATTTGCTGCAATAAAAAGAGAAAGGTGGGTGTGCCCTGGTGACTCAGAAGCTAGGATACACACCATGTAAAGCTCAAGGATCCAGGTTCACGGTTCACGGCCAGGGAGAAACAACCAATATGAACAAATAGATAATGCTTCTTCATTCTCTCTCGGCCTTCCTTCCTCTTTAAACAAAGAAGCAGAAGCAGAAAGAAGATGAAGAAGAGGACAAAGAAGACAATCACAAAGACGATGACAACGAAGAAGACAAAGAAGATACAGACAACGGAGACAAAGAAGGATGACAATTTTCAGGAAATCTTCCTCACTTAGCAGGGATTCTTTCTAAGTGTGGGCTGAGATTCTATATGGGTCATTTGCCTCTTTGTTCTAAGATTCATTCCCTGACTTTCTCTGGCTAAATATATTTCTCAAGCTTTCTTGCAAAGTGTCTTCTCATCAGATTCAGCTCATAGAAGGTACTGCAGGAGACTGGAAGACAGGAAGAAGAAAGGAGACAGAATTCCACCCTCTCTCAGCTCCAGAGTGTGGTGAGGACCCAGACTCAGTAATGGCGGGCTGCTCTGGAATCCAAGCTCCTGCAATGGGCAGGTCTGTCTCATGGGCCCTGGTACCCTCCCTCCTCCCTGACCTCCAATCTTAAGAATATTACAAGTCCCTGCATTGTCTCATTCTCCCCAACATGACTTTGCACTCTTTCAGTGCCTCTGAGATGTGCTCACTACATTACATGTCTTCTGTGGGATACCTGGCCAGCTTTCTGTTCCTGATCATACCCTGGCTGACCTGGAGTCTGACCTGACCACACACTAGCACTGACACAACATCTACAGGCAGGAATACTATGGGTATGACTCTAATTGTTTCTTCTGCAATTCCCAGGGTGTAGTCTCAAAAATTCTTCCCTCGCCTTCGTGAGAACAAGATGACTGGCTCAGTGGTGATGAAGTCAACACTGACAGTGACAAGCACAGGTGGGCCAACATTGGTACCTCCATAAGGGGAAAACCAAGCCGACCACCAATTCACAGATTTGCGGTGACGGCTACTGTTAAGAAAACTTTAGTGTGTGCTTTTGCTTGTGTATGACCCAGACTCTTCTACCGGAAAAAGGGAAAGGATCTGATGGTTTGGAGACAAATACCATTGCCACTAAAATTATTGCCCAGGCCCTTGAGTGTCCTCACTCACAGTGCAATGTCCTAAGGGAGAAAAGATATCAACAATATTTTGCAAAGCTTTTGTATCATTTGATACATAATTTTAAGATGTATATTTTTATATTCTGAAAAACTATAAGCTGATAAGTAACACAGATTTAACCAAAACCCAAATGTTCTGTTCCCAGTTTCAGTGTTTTATAAGGCACATATGACAAGTGGCAGTGAAGGATCCCCCCAAAATTGCTAAGAACAGGTACATCCTGGTGGAGTAATGGTTGGGTACAGTCTGCACACATCCCAAGGTCCCTGATTTGCATCCCAGAACCGGTGGGAACAACCAAGATAAACAGCTAAATAAAACTGAATAAACTGCTTTTTAAAAAATTGCAAGAACACACACAGAGAAGGTAGGGTTGCTGGAGGCCAACTTCAACCTATTTTTTTCAGCAATATCTGTCATACCAAATATATACCTACATTTCAGTCTAGATGATAACCTGATGAGCAGAGATCAAGTTTTAGTCTACTCTAACTGCAGTGTCTATCAGAGAGGAGGTCTAATAAGCACCCAATGAATATTTGTTGGTTGCACAGATGAATGGAGGTAGGCAAGCCCCTAACTGGGCCCAAACAGATATTAAAGGAACTGGAAATCAGGATCTGGTGAGAGAGTCAATTCAATAAGTAGGTCATGTAGAAAACTGTGGTTTCTTATATACCTTAAGATCCTACTTAATATCTTCTCCTAGGACAACAATTTAACTACAAGATACTCCTTCCTTCTGCCTTTGAGAGTCTTTATGGCAAAGCAAATATCTCTGAGACTGGGAAAAATGATGTACTTGATTTAAAACAAAAAGAAAAGATAGCAGACCTCTGTGTCATCCTACTTGTGGGTACTCACCTTACTGATGCAATTGTATATAAATAAAATGAGGTATGTAAAAGGTTTGTGTAAGAACATTTTTAATAACAGTTGGAAGCACTCCAAGTGTCTGCCTCTGGGGAATTGGTTAAATACACTGCAAGATTTTCTATGCATTTATTAAGAAGTATGAAGAAGTTCTTTATTTATTGATATAGAATCATTTCTGGGATATATTGTAAACAGAAATAAATAAAATGGAGACTGCCTATAATGTTAACTTTAGTGTAAGAAAAATGATGAACTAAAAATGTATATTCTTATCCACTTCGTTTATTTAAAACATGCCTGGAAGAATATACAAGAAACCAATGCAATGCTTACCTACAGGGAACAGGAGTAGAGCGAATGGTCCTAATAGAAACACAGTAAGTAAGACTTCTTACTGTACATCTACTGAAATATTTTTATTTTAAATAGTATAATGTATTAACTAATCAAAATATCTTGTTGTTTTATTATTTTAAGAGAGAATCCCAAAAAGAAAATGGGAAGTCACCAAAAACAAGCTAGAATGCTCCCTTTCTCAGTCTTCCAGAAATATACAGTAACTATCAAGCTGTACATATGTTTTGCTCTTGCCCTGCTATGGAACAAGCTAAGTCTATCTGATGCTGGAACTATTTCACCTACTTCAATAATCAATGGGTCTTCCTCAGTCACTAGATTGTTAATCTCTAGAGAGCAGAGTCCACAACTGGCTCCTCTTTTTCATCCTTGTAGGTACAGGTATATAAAAGTACTTTCAAAATAAATAAATCTCTGTTAAATGGAATTGAATTTTTCCTACTGTCAAATGTAATTTTGCCTTCCAAACCCCAAGCCAAAGCCAGAAATTTCTCTTTCCTTTTCCCCATTTAGAATCCATTTTGTAAGCACACAATTGTTGATTTCTGAAATGGCTTTCACAGTCCCCCAGAGCAGAAGGGGGCACTCTTTCTAGTCACTGCAGTGATTGGTGGCACAGGGGCAGTCATCTTGGATAATGGGATCAGTGAATTGGAGACCATTGTAAGGCACATGTTTGCCAGGAATTTTCCCAGAAGTGGGAAAATTGCATTAGCTGCAAATGGGCCCCATGAGTGCAGACAGAGAGCCCACAATTCATAATCCAAAAGGATGATGTAACTTGGATTTTGTCTGAACAGATGTCTTCTCTAAAATGGACAATGAGAGAATCCAGAGAGTATATTTGTTTATTCACTCATATATTCATAAACTGTCTACCACGTTCCAAGTAGGATGCAAGGTATTGGGGTTCATCAGTGAACCCTACAGGTCTTGCTTAAAGTCAGGCAATTACAATAGCATTACCAATAATCACATCATTCTTATTTCCAGTTAGTACCTGAATCTACTGAAAGCAAACCCTCTCTGAGTAGGAGCTAGTAGAAGTTGGTAGGGGCTAGTTGGCATATCAGGGTCCCAGATACATGATCTGGAATTCTGGCCAGCGTCCTAAACATAAATCCAGTCATATGAACTGACTACTATGGTGGTCACGAAGCAAGGGCTTAGTGGAAATATGGCTGATTATGTCAGACACCTGAGGCATGACAGCAAGTCCCAGATCCCATCATCTGAAGGTGTAGGGTTGCTGATACCTTGGTCAGGATTGGACAGTGCCAAGCTTCTGTGCTTGAGAAAGCTGTAAGGTAGTATACTATACATGTCCTGATCTCACAAACATTATTGGGCAAGCCCCGTCTTCCTGCACACATTTCCCTCACATTTCATGCTGCCCTTTCCTGCCCACCTCATTCCATGAAAACCACCTCGGTTTTATCCTCATAAATAAAGGAGAAGGCCAAAGCATATGATGTAGATTGCCCCAGTTTTACCTTCAACTTTACCTAGCATACATCTATTCCTCTTATGTTTACTTTTCAACCTTACTGATTTGTTTTCAAATCTAGAAAATAGGGAGTCTGCCCTGGGAATGAGATGTCTTAACATTTCAACATTGAAAATCTTTGCCTCTACATGGACCCAGTCACTAGTTAGCCAAGTAAGATTAAGGGTGTCGACGACTCTTCTGTGGCTGGTCCCCTGTGTCAGATGGGAGCACTCGCACCCAGTCTGACATACAAGAAAACTATTTGTGTGATGTAAAAGAGCTCAGAAAAGACAAAGGCAATACCAACATGCAAGATTTTTAAATCGTTATAGTTCTAAATTAGACAAAAATTGGTCTATTTGGGATGAAACTGGTAACATTCTCATGGTAGGAACAAGGTGGGTGCCCACAGAGACAAATTACAGAACTGTGTTTGGATATTTTCAAAAGCTGTCTTGCTCATTATCTGTGACAATAACAGATTGCTCTAGGACTAGAATATCCTCTCATGTTAAAGTTTTTGTTTTGGTACCAGATGCAAGGATCAGACACAAAAGCGGGCAGTGTGCAAGGTTGAGGCAATGCTGACTGCTTCATTACTTCTGAATATTTTTAGCTCAACTCTACACTTTCAAAGTATCTACAGACAAGAGGTACAGATACATTACGAGCTTTGAGAATGCCTTCAGAAATAATCAAAACATCACATGCAGTACCAAGAAAAATTTAGAGAGGCTCTCACAGGTGAACAGTGTTTTATGACCAAATAAAAAAAAAAACACACACCAATACCAAAAGTACTGATGTTGTGTCACAAAGAGGTCTGCCCTGAATAAATAGATGGAGCAGGGTAACAGACACAATTCAGAGGCAAGCCCCTCTCCTCCACATCCTCCTCTACCTCTGTTTTAGATCTCTTTTATACCTCTTTTCATAATTCATTCAGTAATATTTATTCAAAGCCTTCTCATCTCCAAGGACTGCTCTAGGTGGTAGGAATCCATCAGTGTATAGAGACAAAATCTCTACCCTCACAGAGCATTTATTCTTGTAGGATAGTTAGAAGAAACAGATGAATAAATATTTACTATGATATTTTGTAGAGATAGATGCCATTTAAAAGCGCATCTGAGTAAGGAGATAAAGTAAGAGATGCTATGTTAGCAAGAGTTGCCAGGGAAAGTCATTCTGAAAGGTGATATCTGAACAAAAGAAGTTACAGAGTGATCAGGAGGGGCCCTATCTGACTAATATAAACATGTCATCTCAAGACAAAAGACAATGAACACGTCACAAAAACACTTTGACTGCTGACATGCTAGCATTAGCAGACATGACTAAAAATGTCTTCAGAATGTGCCTGCACATTGGATTTGTTCTCTTAAATCCCTGCCATCACCACGAGAAGTTCTTTCCTCAGAAGCTTCTACCCCTTCTGCATGGGCCTCAGAATCAAGTCACATGAGCCCACCTGAGTCCTTCCTGCAGGAGGGAGGTCAGACCTGACCTACAGCCTGAAGTAGACATGGAGCCAAACTCAGGCTAGATTGTTTCATCCTCAATTGACTCACAGAGGATCAAGCATGAAAAATAAGTGACTGCTATTTTAAGTCTCTAAGTTTGGAGGGGAGGACTTGCTATAAAGAAATAGCTAATGCTTAGGATGCCTGATAGCAGTTAAGTACTAAAATGAAAATCCAAGTAAGCAGACGGAATGCCAAGCATTTGGTGGGGATAATTTATTGAGGATAATCAGAGACAGTCTCAATGAGAAGTGACATGGAAGTAAGATCCAAAGGAGATTTATACTGTTGTTGGAGATGTAAATTAGTGTAACCTCTATGGAAAACAGTATGGAGATTCCTCAATAAAATTAACATGGAATTACCATTTAACCTGACAATTCCACTTCTAGATATATATCTGACAAACACTAGTCAGAAAAAATATTTACATCCCAGTATTCACAGCAGCACAATTCACAATAGCCAAGACATAGAAACAACCTAAGCACTCACTGACAGATGACTGGCTCAATATGATGTGGTATATAAACTCAATTCTACTCATCTATTTAAAAAGATGCAGTTGTGTTTTTTGCAACAACCTAGATGGAATTTAAGGTGAGTATGCTAAACGAAGTAAGTCATAAAGGGAAAAAACCTGGATAATTTTACTAATAAGTGGAATATAAACAAACAAAACAAATAAACTACCAAAACACAACAAAATTCTTAGGACTATGATATTCATCAGCATATTGGTTGTGGTTGTGGTTACCAAAGAGGGGAAGGGGAGAGAGGGAAGGAATCCAGGGGTTAAAAGAGTGAAATTGATAGTGGTGACAAGCCCTGAAACATTGATGGAGGGTATGATGTGAAATCCACAGGGATTAAAGTGTGAATCTATTCTTCTGAAACTTACATGATATTGTAAATGAATGAAACAAAAATAAGCAATTTTTTTTAAATACCTAAAGGAAATTAAGGAAGAAGTAGGTCATATTTCCAGAGGAGGAATGAAGAAGAGTTGAATGCAGATGACAAGACCTCAGGTAGAAGTGTGTCCCACATGTTCACAATAGCAAGGAAGCCAGAGTGATTGGAGTGAAATTAGTGAGGGGAGAGAAGTAGGAGGTAAAGTCAGAGAGATGGGGAACAGGTATGTAGGGTCTTTTAGGTCCTATGTGCAGGGTATAAGCTGAGGAATGACACAGTCTGACTTTGTTCTAAAAGTATCACCCAGTTTCCAGTGTTGTGAGTATGACAAGAAGCAAGGTGGCGAGGGGTGGGGGGTGGTTTGGGTTAGGGGCCTATGACAAAAATCCAGGGGAGAAATTATTATGGTTGGCTGAATGCAGGTATATCAACAAAAATAATGGGATGTATCAGATTTTGGATATGATTTGAATGTAAGGCTAATGAGATTTCAGTTACAACCATTGAGAGATTTCAGGGATGATTCCAATATTTAGTCCTCAGCTGAAGGTTAGCAGTGGCATCTACTAAGATGGGGAAAACTATAAAAGCAGCAAGTATGGAAGAGCGATCTCAGCACATTAAATATGAGTTATTCATTGATCATCCAATAGTCTGTCATGGGCATTTGACATCTGGAATGGAGACACTATTTGGAGAGTGAGTCATCAGCATATGGCTGGGTCTCATGCCAATAAAGATTTTGGGGTCCTTTACAAGGGAAGAGAGACCAAAACAGAAAATGTTTCTTCCAGAGCAGAGCTGGAGTTCTACTCCAGGTCACACAGCAAATGGTTAAAATGGTGGTTAGGTTAGCTCTCTATTTCCCTGGTTTCACATGACGTTCGGGACTTGCCTTCCTTTCGGCCACACTTTCATGAGTTTCCAACTGGTCAACTTAGGCAAAGTCCAATACTCAGACGAGTTTATGTGCTGAGAGACATGCATTTTTCAGCCTCCCACCGCCACATTGATTAGGGCTGACCCATCGGAAAGTATATTGAGAGGAAGAAAACACTGCCAGCCCTGTCTGAAGCTAGGGAGAGGGAGAGGGGCATCTCTGAGTCTGTAGCTCTCCCTGGACTGGTTCTGCATCCTCATCTGGAGGTACATCGTGCTCTGGCTTTATCTGTTAAAAACCTTCAATGGAGTAGAGGGCAGAATACCACTACACAAAGCAACATTGCCCTGTTTTGAATAGTGACTCTCTTGTGCTATGCAGAAAACCAGGCTTAGAGGAGAAATCAATAAAGAAAATGCAAGTGGCCATTCTATGGTATCAAATGATAACTTCAAAAGAAACACCCATGAGGCTGTAAAATCAGTACAAATAGAATTGCTCCATACCTCAAAACAAGTTTTAAAAGTTGATCACCTTTCACTGCCGTTATCACCAATCTATAGCCAAGAACCCTAACCTCATACACTTGAATGTTTGATTTTGTTTTAAAAAACCATGGTGACCTAATAAACTAACAAGGGCTGCTGGGAGCAAAAACTGAAATTGAGATGATAACATGGAGGCTATAAGCTTGGGCTTAGAAGAAGGACGATGGACACAAAGGGCATATAAGGCCACCAAGGTGATTGACAGGGAAGAGGGGGCTCTCTGTCACACTGAAGAGCCATGAGAGAAAGGTATTCAAGTTAAATTTGGAATTACAGCTGAACACAGTCCTCACAGACCTTTAATGCTGTTCTAACAGGATGGGGTGCTCATATGACATGACATTATACTCTTCCTCAATGACGATGGAAACCTTAGAGGTCCAGTACAGCAAAAATGGAGCCTAGATGTATGGGTGGCTTAGCAATTCTGGTGCGAGTGGGAGTAAAGGTGGGGTGGATTACAGGTACAGTGTACCCTGACCCCAGTGCAGGGGCCCAGGTAGGGGACAGCTTCTTCTTTGAACCTTAATTCTATAAAAAGAGAGTCAAACCAAGGCAGCCAAGTAGACACAAGCAGACTTCCTCTCCCCAGGGCATTTCAGTGATTGTGTCAGTCACTTCTCTGGCCAATAGAGGAAAAGAAGTAAGGGTTAGAAAAGGTAAATAAAGGTGCTAGCTGAGATTATTCTTACAGGATAAAAAGACTTTTGAAAGGAAGGGAGGACAGAGCAGGAACCAGCAAGTGAAAACATAGGGACACAGAAATCAGTTCAAGGAGGGAAGAGAGATTGCTGACAGAATTATTCGAGGGTGAAAAAGGCTTCTTCAAAAAGCAGAGAGAAAAACTATTAAAGTCATATTTTTTCCTTGGTGTTTTCTTTTTTGGACAAAAAAAAATTTGAGTAAACTCTATTCTATGCTAGACATTGTGCTTTGATCTAAATTACTCTGTGTCAACATGGCAGTTGTCCCACTGGACTTTGAACTGCCTGACTTTCTCTCCATTCTTATTGGCCTGATCAGAGCACATAAATTAAAAATGTCTATCACTGGAGAGAAGCGAAGCAGGGAAGAATCAGTTATAGACAAGATTTCTGCACTGGTGAGATGATTGGACTAAATGAAATGCTATTAATTTAAGTTACATCCACCAAAGAAATATGAAACCCACCATTTAAAAATAAAAAGAGAATTCTGTATCAGCTGGCTGAATATTTGCTGTGCTCATAGCTATTTTTACATTCTGATTGTAATTCAACTCTATTGAAATACAGGGTGACTAACCTTTCTTTGTGCCCCACTCGGTGGGTGACCTTTCTCTATATCGTATATCTCTATGTAGACATAACTATGTTTCACTATGTAGGCACTCGTATGAAAAAAAGTAGTCTATTTTAACAATAAAAAAAAACATTTGAATCACTCATTTTTAAACTGAATAAATGAAAGCAGACTATTCCTTTCCCATTTCACATACTTGCATTTTGCAGAGTTCAGCCTCTGTCTCGCCACACAAATGGGAAGAGTGGCCCACACTAGAAAAACTTATGCAGGGAAAGATTTTGTTTTCTCCATCAGTTTATCAGAAAACCACCAAGTATACCCCACAGGGTCCCCAGGAAACCAGTCAGGCTTTGTCATGCCTGTTTCTGTCCTCAGACTGTGATCTGCCTCTCTCCTAAGCAGAAAGGGCCCCATTCAGAGCCAGGAGGCCCCTCCCCCACGCCCTCGCCTAGTGTCAAGAAGGGACCCCTTGGAGCCCAGTCACCCTCAGAATCATGTATTAAGGCCACTGTTCAAGGTGCCACTGCCATGGGACTGAGACCCAGAGTGGCCACCTTCTTTTGAGTCACAGCAAGGTCCTATTTCCACACAATGTGGACAAAAAGAAATGGACCACCTAGTTCCCATGAACCTCACACGTTGGGTCCACATTTCCACTCCCAACCCCTCTCCATTTCCCTCTCAGGTTGTTCCCTTCCCAGTGACTCCTCTACATCTGCCACTGAGAACGGTCAACTGCAGAAATGGCTGCCAGTGAGTGAGGTGGATGCTGAAAGAAGGGTGCCCTCTTGACCTCACCGCCATCAGCAGTGCCAGCAAGAGGGAGAAGGGGAGGAGGCTGGGCTCACTGGCCAGACTGCTAGGTAACCAGCAAGCAGCCAGCCTGACAAGTGTCATTACTACCCCTCTGACTTATTCCGTCATAGCCCATCTTATATGGACACCCCGAGTTTCCCCAGAAGGGCACCCACCTAACCAAGCCACTGCTAGACTCTTTCAACCTCACTCTCAGCAATCATTTTTATTTAAACTCATAGCTGCTTTCTAACCTGGTTACTAGCCATCCCTGCTGAGAGCAGGCTGCCCTCTGAATGAGTGGGTACTCACTGCTGCTTTGTCCCTCATGTTCCTTTTCCTATCACAGAGGACTTGTAAATGCGCGTGTGCATTTCAGCGACACACAAGGCACTTGGGATCCCAGACGGTACCTCCTCGCTTTCCTTCTCACCCTGGCAGCACGAGCATGAGGATGTCTTGCTGTTCAATCAGTGCATGAAAAGTCATACCCAAGTCCCACCATTAGGCAATGTTTCCCAGCCTTTTTGGAGTCATCCAAACAACGTTCTGAAAACCAGCGTATCTCAGAATGCACTGCTGTATGCAATCTGCTTATTGTAGGAAGGGAAACTTGACCTGACAATAGAGTTTCATAAAGATTTTGACTTTTGGGATTTAAAAATTCCTATTTCCCACACCTCTATCCAGTCTATATGTGACTGATCTGGGATTCCCCCTATAAACGGGCGGATTAAGGGTATAAATCTAGTATCAAACAAGTTGTCCCAGGCTAGATCTTATGGAATTGAGGCGTAGGAGGACTTTTTCTCTTTTCTTCCAGGAAAGCAAGAGTGTTGTACCCTCTGTAGATATAAAAGCAGTGCCCACTCACCAAGACCATGTCTGATTAACTCATTCTCCAACTCAAAACTCTAATGGCTCACCCCTACATCTAAGTTAACTTCTAAACCTTAGTTTTCATAATCTATAGTCTTTTCCAGCTCACTCCCAGCCTTCACTTACAATATGAACAAGTTAAGTTGAAGTATTCTCAATGCTCTATAGTTAAGTCTTACACTCTCGCACCATTAGCCTTTGTTTAAACTGCCTGTCATGGTCTTCTTCACTTCCTGGCCCATCTGTGCAAGTCCCCATTCCACTGGCCTTCAAGGAGAGCAACAGACAGAAATTGGCTCAAAAGGAACTGATTGAGAAGATAGAATGATAATCAGGAAAACCCAGAATACCAAGTACAATTAAACTTTACAAGGGACTAGAAGAAGAAACTGGAAAGCCACAGAGAGCAATGATTCATTTCTCTTACTCCCACCCCTTCCTTCCTCATTGTTTTCTCTACTCTCTCCCATGAGTCTGCTCTGTTCCTTTCAAACTCTGTTTTTTCTTTCTTTTCATGAATATTGATTCAACATGACCAGCAGACTTTTATGTTTTCTCAGCTCCAGGCCCAATGAGCAATTGACCCGCAACCTGGAGAGCATAACAATTCCCAGTGCAGGGGAAGGGTGTGTTGTTGAATTAACTTTCCCTCAGGACTCTCACTATCCAACTCCATTTTGCTCAGTTATGGCCAAGGAGTTCAGGGTAATCAAATACAACGTGACTGAGTATCTGTGTGGGTATATCTGTGTTGCTACGGAGACATTCTCATAGCAACAGGGTATGACGTAGACAAACCCCCTAAAAGCTGGCTAAATCAAAAATCCAGCTCAAATTCCATCTCTTCTCAAAGCGCGGTAGGCCTCCACCATCTAAAAATAACCTCTCCTCTCTTTAACATCTCTGTCACTTGTAGATGATGGCTCAATGTCCTTTTTAATGAGCATCTCTCCTCACCACCTTTTCTTCTTCTAAGAGATCTCCCTGTCATCCCCCAGGCCAAGAAGCAGGCGGTGATCCAAGTTAAGCCTAAACATACTACCACACACCTTGATGTAGTAATACCTGGGAATAGGCTCGTGAAAGTGATAGCACCCTAAGAAGTGGACTTGTCTGAGCTGGTGAAGGTCGCTGGCCATGTGAGCCATCCTTCCGCCTTCAATGCTAGAGTGGCTTGGCTACTTTGAGAAGCCTATGAGAAGAGACTGTTAAGAAAGAACTAGAACAAGAGATTGGTGTCAGCTGATCTGGTGGAAGGGAAAGTGGGCAGCACATTGAAATGTGGTAGAACTTAGCTTCCTAAAATTGAGTCTGTGTCTGGAGTTCCCAGGAGTTATCCTTATTCGTGTCTTTTTGAAGCTTGTCTATGAATTATCTCAAGATCTTAGTATCTCTACCTAGGTAACAGTAGTTTGCTTGTGACTAATGAGACTATGCACAGCCCCTTGTCTGCATGTCTTCCTCCTCCTATGACTCCGTGATTCCTAAAGACAGAGATCACATAGCACTGCTTTCTGAATGTCCCCATATAATGGAACATACCATATTTATTCAATTCTAATTTCTCAAGAGGTTTTCATGAAAAAAAAAAATCAAAACCAAAAAGATTTATTTACAAAGTTAAACAAAATTAAAAATGAGAAACAAAGAGTGAAGAATTTACTTAAAAATCTTAAAGGCATTATAATGGATTAACAAAATTAACAGAATTTTAAGAATTTGATAAGGGATCCTGTTGAACTTAGCAACTATCTTTTCAGGTAAAACTAGACACCTTGGAATGTAAGCCACACCTGATTTGGGGGTACATTAAGATGGCCAAAAAAAAAAAAAAAAAAAAAAGTGCATCTTGGAATCGAAAGAATATGGTAATAATCTAACAATATATTCATTAAATAAATGGATAATTTTCAAATGTCCATAGTCTTATCCCATGTTCAGGCACTTTGTGAATTTGGGGATTATCTTTGAATAAAAAGTAGTAGTTGCTACTAGATCTGTATTTTAGAGAATGATGGTATGGTCTTCTCTGTGGTACCTGAGTTCTCCTCGCCGGTTCCCTTCTCCATGTTTGTGCCTGTTGGGTTGCATGGATAAGGATGGATGTGGCCTTTGTTGACTAAACCTCATATTTGACATACTCCTGGAAGAAAGAGATGAGAGGCAACCCTTCACTACATGAAATAAAAAGAACCTTACTATTTTCTTGTTCAAAACAAAATAGCTTCCTACAGAATCCTGTTGCGTGCAGAGTGCATAGGTTTGGTTTCAACATGGCTCAGGAAATGTCCCAAACATAACCATCGCCTGCCCAGACCAAGGATATAGTGGTTTTACAGACACACCTAAGATTGTTCATTTGCATCAAGGTCCTGGGAAAAGTACAATGGGCATTCAGAATGGAGACTTGAAAATCTTGTCTAACTATTCTTCACATTGACTCCCGCCCTCCTCCCCAGTAAGCTCAAAATCTCTCTGGAGGATTCAAATACGTCCTTCTTGGTAGAGAAGCTGCTTCCTCCAGATCCCTGAAGGAGCTATATAGATTCTCCCAAACTCATCTGTCAGCCTCCCTCATTATCCCCAGAGCCCAGCCTTGTGAGGTTGAGCTCTGATGTTAAGAAGGAGGCTCGCTCTACCCTCCTTTAATGACAGGCCCTTGCCCTTAGCTTTCTCTGAAACAAGCACGGAGGTCATCTTGGGGGCACCAACAGTGCCAGGTTAATCCATCCTTCCCTCGACTCCTGCAGCCCTTTATCTTATGCTTGGCATTTGACAAAGCTGTCAACCTTGGGACCACTCGGCTATGATATTTTCCCAGCATGTCCTCTCCTTGTCAACAGAGCATAGGGCAAGCAGACTTTCAAAGTGAAATAAAGACACCAGTGCAGCCAGGCACGTGCACACATGTGTAGAAAAGAGGACAGGAGAAAGGCCTCGGTGGAAAGGCAGCACTGGAGTTAGCACAAACATAACTGTGTCTCAAAGAAGCAGTGGCTCAGCAGCGTGCAGCTCGTTTGGATAAAGAAGCCATGAGCAGGCTGGGTCTCTCCATGTAACCCATTAACTCTGGGGTGGGATGCCATTTGTGGTGTGGCAGCCAATCCTAGGGACGAAAGCCTCCACTGGCCTTAAGGTTGCCACCAAAGATGCAGCCTCCTGCCGGCCCTGCATAGCCGTGCCCCCACCTCGCCTGGCCTGGACAAAGGCAGCAGTGCAGACTCTTGGTTGTGCTCTCAGAGGAACAAGGATTTTCACTGAACACTCCCAGCTGATGTGCCTCTCTGCCTTTGCCAAGCTGTTCTCTTCACCTAGAACTTCCTTTGTCCTTCCCTTACTTATCTGCCAGAAAATATCACTTCTTAAACAGTTAGCGCAATTTGTTCCTCATCTGCTACGCCGCAGACACCATTAGAAGCACAGAAAATGGCTTTTTCGTGTCTGTCTCATAGCACCTGCTCAGCACCTATCAGAAATGCCGTGAAAGTCTCAGGAAATCCCTGGGCATCAAAAGATTCTTCTTTATCTCATCACTTTAATTGAAAAGAAATATATTTCAGTGGATGTCTGAAAACGCTGCCTCACTTTCCTACCAGACAGCCAGCCACCCTCTGTATGCAAAGTGGGCTATCATTCAAAGTGGCCCTTCTCCCCTCCCTGACTTAGGCATATGCATATGACCTTGACTGACCATTTAAAGTATTCTATTTCCTTGACCACAGTAATGGATTCAGGGTTGGGCAGATAACACAAGCAAGTCCAAGCAAAACCCGCTCTGAGATGTCATATATGAAGATAGGGAAAGTCTCTCAAACTGGACTGTGATTTTTTTTATTTTTAAGGAAAGGCAGAGACAAGTAGGTATACAGGAATGAGGATAAAGGAGGAAGAAACATTTTCATTTATTTTATTTAGTTGTTCATCTTGGTTGTTTTCCCCAGCCCCGGGTCTTGAACCAAGAACCCTGGGATGTAAGAGGACATGTGGACTATGCCTCCAGTGAACTAACCCGCTAGGCCACCAGAGCACGCATGGACTGTGAATTTTAAGAATAAAAACATGGAATTGTGAGTGACCATCCTTTCTTCCTCTTTCGTATGAATCCAAAATGCAGAGTAGAGCAGATGTAGAGGTGTAGGCAGGGACTTTTATACTGTAATACCTAGATCTAGCTGTGCCTGGAGTCAAACCCATCCTGTCCCGTCCTCCCTAGTCATTATGAGGTTTGAGAGTTAACTCAACCTCCTCTCCAACCTATTCATCTTTCTTTTCTTCCTTGAGCTACTTGCAACTGAATTTCTGTCATTTGCAATCAAAATAGGCCTGATACATACTATTTTTGCTGAAATATAAAGGGAGTTTCTCCTCTACTAGTGGACCTCTTGCTGAATTATTTTATTTTGAACATAAAAATGGTTTAGGGGAAATCCATTAGCTTTAAGTGATCTCACTGCTTGTATTTGGTGCTATTAGAGGTTATCTGGCATAAATCTGACACACTGTTTTAAAAAGGACAAGATATTTAACACAGGTTTAGCAATTTTTCTCGAGAGAATTATAATTGTTCATTGTCATAATTGAAACATTTAAAGATTACTTTTTAAAAAAGCAATGTCCTGGAAAAAAAAAAAAAAAAAAAGAAGGCTTTTAGAGGGAAACAGACAAATAGCTTCATAACCTTAGAGTAGGTAGAGTGCTAAATAGAATTCAAGAAGCTCTCACAATGAAGAGAAGAAAATCAGTCCACTGGATGACATTAAAATTATGAACTATTGTTCAAAACTATCATCAGAGACTGAAACACAAGCCACAGAGCAGGAGAAAATATTTGTAGCAGATTTATCTATCAAAGGACTTGTATACAGAACACATAAAGCTCCTGCAAATCAAAAAGAAAGGGGCAGACAACTCAAGAGGAATAAAAAAGGACAAAGGGAATATCAAATCACCAATATGGCATGAAAAAGGTGCTCAATTTCTCTAATTGTCAGAGAAATTCAAATGAATAAAACAGCATTCCAAATCTATCACAGCAACTAACACAATGAAGGCAGTTGAGCTGGTGAGGCGAGGAGGCAGAGCAGCCAGAATTCTCATAACTTGCTGGCATGAGTGCATATGGGCACAATGCTTGGAAAAAATTGTTTCAAATATTTATTGACTCTGGACTTTTTTATAGTGATACAGATAACATTCTGCATCTCAGTGGGTGCTGGGTACACAGGTGTGTTTCCACTGTGTCAATTCTTGGATCTATACACTGTTAAGTGTACACTTTTCTGAACATATGTTTAACTTCAAAGCAATCAGGGCCTCAGCCACACGGAGCCTGGGAGCTTTGTTCTGAGTCCGGGCTCCTGAATTCCTCATTCAGTGCTGCCATTACCCAATTTCCTTTGCATCAGTCAGTCTCTCTTCCTTGCAACTTAGAATCCTGACTCACTCATTCAACCCTTCATAATGTTTACATCAATAAGTGATTTCAGATTTTAAGCTGATACTTGATTGACTAAAAGATTATCTATTTGAAGGGGTCAAATTTTTTCTTGGTCATTTCTCTGGTTAAGAAACATGGGGTAACCTTATATCTAGGGTTGCCTTTTATCCAGGTATATACAGTTATCAATATAATCAGCTCAAACCCTAGGCCTGTTCCTTGAACTACTCCCCCAGTGTTAGACCAATAGTTCTTTTCTATCATCAAGGTTTTGCTCAATAATTGCTATGACTTAGGAATAAGGAATAAACGAGGGATAAAATTATGTAAGATAGAGTGCTTTGCCTCAGAATTTGCACTAGAATTGAAAACTCTCCCCCTCCCAATCTCTTCAGTAATATCTTCCTTAGCAATTGTGGGACTTTACTGGAAAGCTATCAATTCAATAAATTCTTATTAAGTACCAACTCTATTCCAGCACTGTGCTATACTCTGAGGATAAAGTGGTGAACAAGATTAAGTTCCTTATGGAGTTTATAGTCTAAAAAGAAAAGACAGACGTTACAGTAATCACATCACTACAGATAATTAATTAGTTAATTACAACTGTGATACGCTGTTCTGTAGAGCAGGGGGACTGGGTGGTTGGTTTCATGTGTCAATTTGACTAAGCCACAGGCTATGTGGTGAAATATTATTTCTGGATGTGTCTGTGAGGGTACTTCTGGATGAAATTAACATTTGAACCACTAGGCTGATTAAAGAAGACGACCATCCCCAGTGTGGCTGGGCCTCATCCAAACCTTCAAGGGCCTGCATAGAATAAGAAAGGTAGAGGAAGATAATTCACTCTTTGCCTCTGCTGGAGTCAGGATGTGGGTCTTTTCCTCTTTTGTCCTAGGACTAGAACTTATATGATTGGTCCTTCTTGCTCCCAGGCCTTCAAAATTGAACTGGGACCACAGCACTGGCCTTCTAGGGCCTCCAGCTTGCAGACCAGCAGAGATTGTAGGACTTCTCAGCCTCTCAGCCTCCATATATGCCTATACATATGTATGTGTATAGGCATATATACACGTATATACATATACATACATGTATACACACACCTAGACTGGGAGGAAAAAATTATCAAGGGAAAAGAAACGGCATGAGTACGGGACACCTCTTTGAAGATCTAGAAAGTATCTAGCTTGGCTGGGTTGTTGGGAGCCAGGAAAATATTGGTGAGGGACAAAACCAGAGAGATAAGCAGTGACCAGGTCCTGCAGGGTACAACGGGCCTTTATTAAGAATTTCACTCCCCTCTATGGCTCAGGCACAGACTATGAAAAGTGTGGACCTGGGTTTGAGACCCATTGGGCTGAGGCAAGGGGCAGGGGGAGAGGAGAAGGAGAGTTAAAAAAAAAATTTCAGACCTTATCCAAAGACCAGTGAGAAGTCACTTAAAATCTCTAACCAGGTTTCCATGCGTTAAAACGATCCGCTAGGCCTGTCTGCTTATCTCATCATAGAATCTAGGCCAGTCTGCATTTGAAGCCTTGACAGATGTGCTGTCTCCTGAAAAGCTCCTGGGCTTCTGGAAGGTGCGTTTCATTCCCCCACACCCCGGCCCCCAGTCTGTCTGTCCACCATTGAGCCTCACTACATGCGACAGACTGTAAGTGGAAGAAAGGACAGCTATGGGGTCCCGTGGAGGGAATCCACAATTCCACCTTTCTCTTGACTTCTCCGGACTCCCATTTAGGGGCTGGTGGAAATGTCCAGATCCTGTGTCTCCATGTTTGCAGTCCACACCTGCATCACATCACCTCCCTAGGATGTTGGAGGAATAATTAAAGATGTGCAGTGAGATGTTCCCAGGTGCTGAGGTCACAGCCAGAGCTGTGACTAGGAGGCCGGGCCCTGGGAAGCCCCCGGGAAGCGGTAGTGCCACTGAGGAGCCCCGGAGGCCTGCAGCAGGCCAGGGCACTGATGGCCTCAGTCCTGCCATGGGAGAGGTAGCCTGGCTTTATGGTCAAGTTCCTCAGGCTGATTTACAGGCAACAGTCCATTCAGTAGTGTCAGCTCTATGCTGGGCACATGAAGATCACTTCCCTGAGGTGCAGAGTGTACTAGGGGTGGGTGAGTCATAAAAACCAAGAGCATAAAATTTTGCTAGAAATCTGCAGCTGTATCTGTATTGTTGAAACAAACTTCTATGACCAGACAGAACCTCTTCTGTCACACCCCCATATCAGCAAGTCAAAACTTAGACAACTTTCTGTCCCTGTAAACATGCTGTTTGACCAGAATGACAGATATCAGCCAATCCCAGCTGCCCAGACTCTGCAATGGTTTCTTTATTCTAAATGAGGTCACATATGCAGCTTCAGCCAATCAACTGAAGTCAAACTCTCTTCCCTTAGTCCCTGGTTGACCTTCTAGGGAAGGTCCACTCTCCTGAGCAAACATGCCCCGGTTTTGAATCCCACTTCAAACATTCTATTAAAACTTATGCCTGGGAAGAGGACTCTGAGACCTCATGAGAGGTACTGTGCTCCCAATCCATGGGTTGCCTGCCCTTGAATAAAGGACATCAAACTCTTTACTAAATTGTTTTATTTTTGTCATTTGACAGCACTATATGCATACATATACATATATTAGAAGTATAAATATGTGTCACATGAGACAGAATGACAGCCTTCCAAACACCATGATCCCTGGAGTTTATGCTACCTTACAGGACAAATGGGACTTTGTAGACAGACTTGTTTTCCTGGGTGATATATACAGATGGGCCCAATGTAAACACACTGAATCCTAAAAGCAGAGATACTTTCTCGGTATCAATCAGACAGAGATGGGACACAAGACAAAGCAGAAGAAATTCAAAACCTGAATGTTCTGGCGTTGAAGATGAAAGAGTGCAAAGAGCCAACTAACAGGTGTGGTTTCGAGAAACTGAAAAAAGAAATAGATTGCCCCCTCCCCTCCATCTAGTTTCCAGAATGAAAAGCAGCCCTGCCAACACCCTGGGAGACCCATGTGGGACTTCTGACCTACAGAACTGTAAGATAATAAATGTGGGTGGTTTAAGGCACTAAATCTGGAGCAACTTGCTACTGCAGTAATAGAAGACTGTTTTGATTTACACTCATGAATTTCAGATGTGTCTGGGGCATACAAATAAGATGTGGAGGAGGAAATTGGACCCAATAGTCTGGAGCTTAGAAAAGAGTCGAGTGGAGACAGATTTGGGGGTCACCTCAGGGATAAGTGAATCTGTGGGCTTGAGTGAAACTTTCTTAAGAAGATGCTGAAGAAGAGAAGAGGGCTGTGCAATATGCAATGGCAATGGAGGGCGCTGGCCACAGGGGTCCCATGTCTCATGATGAAAAGGAACTCCAGGTCAATGCTTTTGATTTTACATAGTACCCAAAAAGGTGGCTGGAGGTCAAGGTCTGGTGACTGTGTGACTATGCCTTAGACTAAATTCTGCCCCTATGTGGACCACTATTTCCTTCCCTTGACACAAGTGGAACAAAGCAGTCAACTACCAAAATGTCTGACATGTCTAATGTCTCAATTCTAAGAGACATCGCCCTGCTGATATGGTCCCGGTGTGGAACAACCTGCTGTTTCCCAATGACACAGGCCAAACAGAACAAGGGCTGTCAACATACGGCCTGCCCCTCAGCGTACGGTCTTTAAAGCCTGGTATGAAAGGTCCTAGTCATGTCGGGGATTTGGATTAGACGATTCTAGAAAACTGGGCATATTTGGAACCAGTAAGAACACAATGGCCAGATGCAAACTGGACTTGTCCAGTCCCAGAAACTATAGGCAAACAGAGGAACTAGCTTAGATAGAAAATGGAACAGATGTCAGAGAGACAGAAGCAGAAGCGTTCTGGGCAAGGACCACGTGATCATGGGAAAGAAGAAAAAGTCTTGACGACAGTCTTCACGCCGTGAAGCCACCCCCTACTGGAGCCACCCCCGCTCACTCTGTCCTACAGCAACTCAGACACAGACTGATAGAACCCACGGAGAGGCTCAGCTGGCTTAAGTTACACTCATGCATGTCAAATATCACCTCCCAATAACTTTCATGTTGCCAGGTCTTGTGACAGAATCTTTATTGTATTTGACACAAAGATGAATGTAAAGGATGACCCTCTGTAAGGAAATCCAAAATCTAAGTTAATGAGGTTTTACAAACGCATCACAGGCACTGGGCTAACTGCTGCAAATAGTAATCGGCAACTTCATTAATTGGGGTCCAGGTCTGGTCTAGACTTCTCATATCGAATGCAATCAGTTATGTGAAAGAGGCTCTCCATGTATCATAAGCCTGAACTGCTTCTACGTCAGAAGCATTATGCATGTGTTTCCCAGGCATGTTTGAAATGCAGAGTCTCACTTCTCTACAGAACCCACTCTCCATGACCTTTTCCTGGAATGACAGTTCTCACCAAGGCAAAGGAAATTTCTTGGGCTAGAGAGCAGTTATCTTTCCTAAAAGAGGATATAGGAACACTCTTCTGAGAAAAAAAAGATCTGCAGTAGCCAATACCAATGTACAGATATTAATCCAAAATCAAAGCACAGAAAAGATTTTTCCAAAATGTTGGGCATGGAGACACAGTATTAACACTGTCCTAAGAAGCAAACTATTCAATCAAATTTTGAGAATATGTGCCTCCAGTGATTAGGGGACAGGATGTGACCTACGTATATATGAATCTATAGGTATATTTAATAAATGTGCCTGATTTACCTGGATAAGTTCAAGGGCAGTCTTTAAGTTTACCTAGCTAAACCTAGACATAAAAATGTGTCCTACTGATATCCCTGACATACACTGCCACGGAAAGGCCTTTAAAACTCCTTACTGACATAAAAATAGGAACACACAGATGTGTAGTTCCTATTTAAAAGTATCTACAAGATTGTGGATCTGTTTACAACCTCTGTAGTGATAATGATATCACAGGTATACATATGTATCCAAACACATCGTCAGGATGTATCCATTAAATGTGTGCAATTGCTGTATATCAATTATACTTCAATAAAGTAGTTAGATGGTAGATTTAGATGACAGAGACATGTGTGCCTAAATGTATATATATACACATATATTTATGCTAGCAAAAAAAATAAAGGTACATAATGATTTGTACAGCATAAAACTATTTATATAAAATGTTAGGACATGAAAGTTAATTATATATATTACTTATGACTGTATATATAGTAATTTTTTTAATTTGTGGAAACAATAAACACCCAATTCAGGGTGTTGGTTACTTCTAAGAAAGGAAAGAGAGACATAAGACTGGGAAGAAGCACTTAGTGGGTTGTAACTATATCTGTAAGTTTGTCTTTAAAAAAGTCTGCAGCAGATAAAGAAATGAAAGTGTCTATGTGTCGTGAGTAAGTATTTCATACATGTATAATGGCCTTGATACACTTTTCAGTGGCTAAGACATATCATGTCAGACTGAAACTCTAAAACCTGTGTGCAGGCAGAAACAGAATACCTTGGATTTACATTTCGTCCTGCTCTGTTCAAAGCATTTTCATAACCTTAGATATTTTAAAATCACGAGTAGGTAAGTTCTGCAGATGTCATGATCCAACTTGCTGGCTGCAGCACGAAGATGCAGAAGAAGTAGAAAGACACAGAACTGGAGTTTTCCTGGTTCACAGTAGCCTTGATTTGGTTGCCAATAATCATGAACTTCCTTCTCCCTACACACAGTCTTCAACATGCATAAGCTTCCAGAGCACAAAGCATTCTAACTCAATCAAAGAATCTCCCCCAAACAGTGATGACAACACTGCAGAACAGAGCCCTGGCAGAAATGGAGTTTACTCTTTACTTAAGTATTTTGAAAGCACAGTGAGTCCTCGCTGAACATCATTGGAACATTCTCGGAAACCACTTCTTTAAGTTAAATAACGTCTCTAACAAAACTCGGTTCTCAAATAACATCCTTTTGGTCCATGTTGGCTGATTTTTTTTCTCATTAAATTATAACAAAATGAGCCCACATCTGCTCAACTGCAATAAATAAGGAATAGGGGAATCAGAGGGAAGCCTGGGCAGAGAACAAAGATGGTGCACTTTTCTGGGAGACATCACTTCTATCAGGCAAAGCCGGACAGGAGATACAAAGAAAGAGTAGACAACTGTGGTCCAGAAACAGTGGCATCAGTATCACCTAGGAAACTGCTATGAATGGAAATTCTCAGGCTGAGAGAATCAGAAATTTCAGAGGTGAAGCCAACAGTGAGTGCTGTAGCAGTTCCTTCAGGTCACTCTGATCTACTTGGATGTTTGTAAGCCACCATCGTAGGCCACTGGAAGATGGCCAACTCTCTAGACTGGGAATGAAATGATAGACTAGCACAAGGAAGAACTGATGCTCTGTCACCTTGATGTACCTGCAAACCAGCGTAGGATGATGGTCAAAGACTTAGTCCCCCACCCTGAAAAATTCAAGGGCTCCTCAGGCTATCTGCCAGAAGATGCTAGACTTCAGGTTTTGCAAGCATAAGTGCAATTCCCCTTCTTTGAAAAGGTTCTTGTTTAATTTATGACATTCATTTGTTTTCTATCTCTACAACATATGAGTGCTATCATCTGATGTGTGTCCTTCTCCTTCTGGGCTTGTCACTTCAAGTCCATCCATTTATTTATTTATTTATTTTGAAAATGGCAGGATCTCTCCCTTTTTGATGGCTGCGTATACATACACACACACACACACACACACACGTATATACATATTCATATTCACAGGATCATCTTCCACATTACCCTGCTAATTGGTAACCCTGGATTAACCCAGCCAGTGAGTTCCACCACTGGTAGAACTCTTTACACAGGTTGATTCCATCTTGATCACGAAAATCATAAGACAGGAAGACAAGCAGAAGACACACTCTTCCTCACCTCAGTTGAGTCTTAAATGTCATTTATGTCCTCATTTAACAAATATATTGTAAGTGCTTATAATGTACACAGCAATTTTCTCTTTTCCCATCCCTAGTAGGGTCTATGAATTCACCATACCAACATAATTTGTTTATTTATCCAACAATTCTTTGAAGGCACTGAAATTCACTCACCAATCCTTGATTCTGACCCAAGGTAGTATTTATTTGCCTTCATTTATTTCACCAGAAGAGAGTTCAGCAAACATACAGTCCTTTGTTGCCCTATCTTCTGAGTTGTCTTCATCAAGATGGATTACTTCTTTCTCATTCACACTTAGAGCTAAGGGAAGTCTACTATGACCCACTCAGGTTTACAACCTACCCTCGTAGAGATAACATTTGTTAAAAAGGTGAATGAGGCAGAAATCATGAGAATAAAATATGACATGCTGTAGGAGAAGTGTGTCTAGTATGTGGCTGGAACATGGAGAAGAGAGGAAGTCATTATGCCTATGCATTTCATAAGTAGGAGCATCTAAATTATTTTGAAATTTTCTTGATTCCCTTAATCCCCCAAACAAGTTGTTGACCTTCATTCTTGGCAGAAATTTCTGCCAACTCTTTTGAAGCAATAAGCAGAGCCATCAGAGCATGAATTTCCTCCTCCTAACGTCCCTCTACATCACATCACCTTTGCTCTGTCTCTGCTTCTTGTGTTAATGCCTCGTCTTCCCACGTCCTCAGCAGCCTTGTCCATCGGTTCTCCATCCTTGTGCTCATACATTGCATCATTCCTGGCTCTTCTCCCTGAACTGATAGAAGTGTTCATACTTCCTGTGTCCTGATAAACCTATCCCACCCCACCACCCCATCCCTGTTCGTTTCCCAGGAAACTGTCATGTGATCTCTCCTTCACTTTCAAACTCTTTCAAGTATAATCTTCTTAGGTGTTTTTCTCATCCTCTCTTCAGGCCAGAACAAAAATAATAGCCAACACCTTTCTAACTGTCAAACATTGTTCTAAGAGCTTACATATTAACTCACAGAAACCTCATAATGACATTGCCTGGTAAACACTAGCATTAGCATCCTCACACTAAACAGTGACTAAACCTTTAGCCCAAGAACACACAGCTCCTCAGAGGTAGAGCTGTGGATCAGACACAAGCCCTCTGGCACTTGAGTCCCTACTCTTATTCATGAGAATAGCTGCAGGAAACATACTGGGAAGCCTGCCCAACTCACACTCCTTTCTTTGAAATTGCCACCCTGTCAAGTTGATCAGACTCGGAGTAGATGGCTGCAGTGATGGGCTGAGTCAACCAGATTCTCACCATGGAAAACAGAGAGTAGCTCTGGTTCCTGGCCTTCTAGTTCCAATCCCAATGTGTAGTGGTCTTGGGTATGTGATATCCTTACAATAACCAGCTGCCCCTCTTTCTGTCTGCCCCACACTTCTTTCTGTCCTGTAGTCCAATAATGTCTGCTTAAATACAACTCACGACATTGCTGAAGTTGATCTTTTAAAGATTGCTGATACCATCGCTTCTTCAACGGACCCTTGTGGCCTTTTTGTCCTGTTTCACCTTTTTACAGCATTCCACCCCAGGGACCTGCCCGCCAGGGACCTCCCCATCCCTCCTTTGTTTCCTCTGTGGCTATACGTGGCCTCCCAGCCTAAGATTCCCTTCACTTCTTCCTTCAGTAGTCTGGCCACCTCTCATCTTCCAGGGCCTGGCTCAGATGTTCTCTTCAGGAAAGTATCTCTGATTCCTTAAGGCTGCCAAAGTCCCTTCTATGTGCTCCCAGAGTTCCCTTTGGAAATGTGTCACTAAACTTCCCCGAAGAAACAGACATGACTGAATATTACAAATTCCTGAGGAAAAACAGCAAGCTACAGAATGATAGATAGTATGATCCCTTTTAAGTAAAATTATATACATGCATGTAAAACACACACACATACACACAAGCAGGTCATGTCACTCATCTGCTAAATCTTTCAGGGAATTTCCAATCATACTTAACAACAGAGCTCAACCTGCTGACCAGGACCCTACATGCAACTCGATTTCATTCTGCTTTCCCCACTCCATCCACATTGAACTGTGTTCCTTTCCTTGAAAACACCTACTTTGTTCCCACCTTACAAACCCTTTGTGCCCTCGGTTGACTTTGTCTGGAATGTTCTGCCCTGGAACCTTGCATGGAATGTTTGTCTGACTGGCTTTCCCCTGTCATTAAAGATTCGCTAAAGACTCCAATAATCCAGTCACAAAGACTGGCCCGGTCATTCTCTTTCACATCACTCCATCTTATCTTCAGGAACTTGGCACTCTTGGAAAGCAATTTTTTCACTTATTTGGTTTTGTGTTTGTCTGGTACCTGAAGTTAAGGTTTAGGACATAGACTTCCAGATGCCAAATCTACCCAAGACTTCTGACATCAACCATAGTTACAGGAGTTACCCAAACCAGCCTGACTCAAGAATTTGCAAACAAGACTAACAGAACTCACAGAGAGCTATTCTACAAAGTCACATTTACTGCAGGGAAAGAATACAAAGGAGAACCAGCAAAGGAAGAGACACACATGGTAGAGTCTGAGCTAAATCTGGACGTGGAACTTCTGGCCACACTTTCCCTGTGGAGTGACACAGTGTTAGCTCCTCTCAGCCACCAGGTGTGACACCGCACAAGGAGCACTGCCACCCAGGAAGGTGCGCACCAGCCTCAGGAACCAGAGGTTTTACTGGGACTTCCTTATGGAAGAAAGACTGGCTAGAATATTACCCATCTGGCTGAACTCAATCTGAGTGCCCCTCCCTCATGCTGACATCATTCTGCCCAAGAGGACCCTGTGAGCTCTCATTATCATAAATCACCAGGTAGGCTCTGAAGGGTCCACCCTGAATAACAAGACATTTCCATCACTCAGGAAAATGTAAGGGTTTAAAGGTTAGGTTACCTCCCAGGACAAAGATCAACCTTTGGAGAGAGTGAGTCCAAAGTCCTCTCTATACATCTCTCCTCTCTCCATTTTCCTAATAGACAAATCTTTAGGTGACAGAGATCATTATCTGTCTGCTTCTCCACTATGGCGCCAATAAAACAGACAAGCAATATGTGTGTGTGTGTTCTATATACAGAACAAAGTTGTGTTTTGTTTCACCCATTTGAAGTAAATATCAAGCTACATGTCATTTAAAAGCTAGACAAATAACTTTAGAATCTCATTCCATCAATCATGAGCAATTCCTCCTTCCTCTCCCAGGTGAGTCCCTTCAAAAATCCCAGGGGTGTTTGAAGTAATTTCTTACTGGACAAATAATTGCCAAACGATCTATTACCATTGTCCTTGCCAAGAAAGAGACAAAGGGAGATGGAAAGTTTGGTCTGTGTGCCAACAGCCCATCCTGCAGCAGCGGCTGCAGTCACCACCACTGATCCATTTGTTGCAGGAGGATCATGAATCTTTTGTCAGGGCCTGCCCACTGCAGGGTGTGCCCCATACCCCAACCTTGCTCTCCACAGGCAGTGCCAGTGACCTGGATTTGCAGCTACTCTCAGGCCGCTGTGGCTCTGGGTTAGAGGGGCAATGATGAGTCTCTCCCCAGAGTTCAGCTCATCTGTGTGCCTGTCATACATCAGGCTAAGCCAGCTGGCTTAGCTGGTAAAGCTCTTAAAGGACACAGTATTTACTTTTATTTTTAAAGAAAGGTGCAGGTGCAGACAGGAATAAAGGTGAACATGCAGGCAGGAAGAGAGAAGAGGAAGAAGCATCTTTATTTAATGGAGTTAATTGTTCATCTTTGTTGTTGTCCCAGTCTCGGGACACAAACCCAGATCCTTGGGATGTATGTGGCTTGTGCTCGCGGGCAGGAGGCCACTGACATTACTCTCTACTCCACCAGAGTGCACCAAGGACACAATATTTTCTTTTTCTTTTCTTTTCTTTTTTTTTTTTTAAGAAAAGGTACAGGCAGGAATGAAGGTGAGTAGGCAGTAGGAAGAAGCCTGGGTCCTTGCAGGTACATGGCTTGTGCCAGTCAGCCGGAGGCAGCAGACTTAACCGCTCCACCACCAGGGCATACCAAGGACACAATATTTTCAATGCACACTACCCCACAGCCCAACATGCGGTCATAGTGCAGGAGGGCTGGACAAGGCGGGGGTTCCAGGCCTCTCTGAGTGCCTCTGCAGGTCTGGAAAACACATCTCCCTTCCTTCTTTTCTTACTCCCTAGGCCTCCGCCAGCCTATTGGACACATGGTAAGAACCCTGAACCACCAGAGGAAAAGTGCTATTCCCTTCTTTGAAAAGGCTCTTGTTTAATTTATGACATTCATTTGTTTTCTGTCTCTCTATACACATCACATAAGTGCTATCATACAATGTCTGTCTTCTTTCTGGCTTATCTTGCTAAGCTTAATTCGCTCCAACCCCATCCATGTTGTTGCAAATGGCAGGATTTCCCCCTTTTGATGGCCACATAGTATTCCATTATGTATATACCACATCTTCTTTATCCACTCCTCTGTTGATGGGCATTTAGGTAGTTTTCAGCTCTTGGCTTTTGTGAATAGTGCTTCAGTGAACATGGAGGGGCATATATCTCTTCGGATAAGTGTTGTTGTATTTTTAGGGTAAATGTCCAGTAGGGACATATGGAATTTCTATTCTCAATTCTTTGAGGACTCTCTATACTGATTTCCAGAATGGTTGCACCACTTTACACTCCCAGCAACAGTGAATTAGAATTCCCTTTTCTCCACATCCTCTCCAGTACTTGCTGTTTCTTTCTTTTTTAGATAATGGGGGCGGGGAGAGAACACTACTCCAGACAACTATGGACTCAGTGGTGGGAGACAAAAAGGCAAATCAGGAGGTCCCGAAGTGACGGGGATGGGCGGGAACAGGATGAAGGGAATTAACTGTAAATGAAGAGAGGGGAAAAAAAAGGAAAAAAGGGGGAGATATTGGTAAACCTACTGTGCTATATGTAAATGTAAAAACGAGTTGATGTCAAAATGCAATATCCCTTTCATTAAAAAAAGAAAATGAAAGAAAAAGCTCTTTGACTTCTTTGTAAATTAATGGAAGCAAAAGGATAGTGGGTAAGTTTACTTCCTAATTTCACTCGCCCCAATGTCTAAGCTTTAGACCCTTGAGAAACCAAGACACAGTCTACTCTACTTAACTCCCAGAATGAAGGGCAGCTCTAGACTCCCCTCGCACCCACTGTCTAAAAGGAGAAGGACAAGAAGCTCTTTCCAAAAGAGGATCCTTCCTAGGTGATCAGTAAGAGAAACTGCTGGCAACTTCAAATAAATAAAGGCACCAAAAATGGACATTTCAGTATCTGCATGTGCACAGTTACAAAATTTATATACACAGGTTGTTTCTGGGCAATGGGATAGCAAGTGATGTTTATTTTCTTATTTATACTTTCTCAACCAGTTAAAGATTTTACAATAAATATTTATCCCTTTAAAACAGAAAAAAAAAAACACCGTTTTTTTTATATTTAAGGAAGACTATAAGGATCTAGGAGTTGAGCAGAGCTGAGTGATCAGAACCACTGATGTCTTTCTAATATTCTTGCCTGGTTTAATTCTTCTCTTGTTTTATTTATATTATATATTATATTATACATATATATTATATTATATTATATTATATTATATTTATTATTATTTATATCGATTCCTTTTTCTCCCCAATCTGCACTCCCATTTTCTCCCATAGGAAACTGCTCTAATATACTTGACATAGATCTCTATATCTGGGTATAAACTTATAAAGCACATAGTACTATTTTGTATGAGTATATATTTCCTGTTTACATAAATGCTGTTACATATCTATTTCCCCTAAAAGATCCTAAACCCTCCACCCCACCAAGAAATGATTGCCTATTTACATTTGCAGTTCCGTAGTAAAGTAAGGAGTCTGGCACAGAGGAACAGCACAATAAATATTCGTTAGGCCAAACTGAAATTTTACTACCATTTTTCTTTAACCCTCACGTTTCCTAAGCTTCAGGGACACTTCCTCTGCCTGGTGTCCCTCCTGCCTCTCAGTCTCAGTCTCAGTCCCCTCCTTCTTCTCAGCTTTGACTGCAGGCATCACCTCAAGTCTGCTTCTTGTCCGCCTTCTGCTCTCACTATAGGGCCTACCAGCGTCTCCTCCATTATTGTGGCTCATTAGCATTTGGCATAGGCATCTTCCAAGCCTGTATCTCTTGGCCAAGCTGCAGACCTACCTTTGCGACTAACAGCAGAAAGTCCCACTGGCAGCTCACAGGCAATATAAAACCTACTCCCCACCCCTCCCACCTGAAGCCTTGATTTTCTCCTTTGTATCCTCTTGCAAGGGCAGGTCTTAGCATTCTTCCAGCCCCCAATCTCATCTAATGCTCCCTTTCCCTTTCTTTTGGCTAAGGAAGAACTCACTGGAGCCTTTCATTTCTGCTTAATGTACGGCAGTACTCACTCCCAGTCAGGAGCTTTGCTCAGTGTTGACAATGTAGGGGTGAGTGAGACAGGTGTTTCCTATTCTCAGGAAACAGACAATAGACAAGTAAGTAAGCATTGTGTTGCAGAGTGTGGAAATTCTATAAAGGAAGTGAGCAGGGTGACGTGGATAAGTGGGGGTGGTCAGGGAAGGCATCTCTAGGACTAGAAGGGAGCCTCTCTGGGAAAAATCATGGGGAAGAACAAACAAGCCAGGTTCAAGAGTCAGAAGGTGTAAAGACTACAAGGAGAGAGTTTCACATGTCGGAGGACCAGCAACGTGACCTTGAGGAGGGAGTGATCTAACTAGATGAGGGTGAGGAGTGGCCAGAGAACAGATCATGAAGGACCTTGGCGGTCACTGAAGACATATGGAATTCATTCTAAGGATGATGGGACATCAAAAGGCAGTGTTTAAACAAAGCCGACATCTGAGCTGATTTATGCAAGTTCAAAGCTTTTGCACTAGACCAAATAGGAGGTAGCAGCAGCTTCAACACAGGATGGCAGTGATGGTGGTGAGAAATGGACTGCTTTGAGCTGCTGTTGGAGGTGAACTGATAGAACTTGCTGATGGATTGGACAGAGACACGAGGGCAATGGAGGAATCAGGGATGACTCAGGGTTTCTGGTAAACAACTAGGTGGATGATAATGCCATTTCGTGAGTTGGGGACATTGAAGGAGGTACAGAGCCAGCTGGCAGTTGAGTACAGCAGGGAATTCAGAGTTTTGTTTTAGACATGCTAAATTTAAGATGCCAGTGAGACACCCTGGTGGAGACTCAAGTTGACAGTTGGAAACAGCAACCTGAGCGCCATGGTGAGAGCTCTGGGATGGAGAGCCACCATGAGAGACAGCCCTGATGCCACGGAGCATTCAGAGGAGGGAAAAGAACAGATGAGAAGGGGAGACCCGTGACCAAGCCCTGAACTTGGAGGTCCTGGCTAACAGGACAAGCCAGCAAAATGGCATGAAAAGCAGAAGCCAGAAATAGAGACAAAAAATCCAGGGGAGTACGATGCTATAAAACTAAGAAAGAAGAGTGGCTCATGGTGAAAAAGGAGCAAATATGTCAAATAGCACAAAAAGATAAACAAATAAAACAAGTTGAGGCCAGAAAACCACTCTTCAGGTTTAGGATAATAGAAACTGGCGCATCATGTTAGCAAGGCCGTGCAGTGAGCCCAACTGGAGCGAGCTGAACAGCAATTTCTAGGTGAAGACATGGAAGTAGTACGGCTAGACAATACTTTGGAGAAGTCTGACTATAAATGAAGCTATAGGTAGAGAGGAATGTGGCATCCACTGAGGTTTTTGTGAAGATGGGAAATAACACAGCACGTTTGAGTGAATATTACAAAGAGAGAGACAGATAATGCAGGAGAGAAGATTAATGAAGAAAAGACGCTTTACAAATGCACAGAGGAGACATGCCTGCCTTCGATAAGGGGGACCTTTTGCATCTGAGGGGGAGCAAAATGAAAACAATGGTGCACACGCAGGCACATGTGTAGACCTGACAGCTGGGAGAAGAAGGAGGCCTCCAATAGTTCCAGTAGTTTTCATTTCCCAGTGAGAAGTGATTCCCTTCATCAGCTATGATGGAGAGAGCTGGGGCGGGGGGGGGG
>RJWH01000721.1:420524-543158 GCA_004363575.1 Solenodon paradoxus | reverse complement strand
TGAGACATCCTGGTGGAAATTCCAGTTGATTCCCCTAAACCAGGTCCCGTGAAACCCGGGCACTGCACTGCAGAGAGACCAGCGCTCTAACTGTTCAAATGGGCATCAGGGCTCTCGTCTTCTGGTCCAGCTGCCTTCACACACCCACGCCCACTGCGGCCTATTCACCAGTCTCCCCAAAGGCTATGAAATTGTTGGTGTTCATGTCTTCATTCAAAGCCCTTTCACAGAAATCCTACCCACTCTTCAAGATCCAACTCAAACCTCACTCATTTCAGGAAATGTTCCATATCCTTCCATGAACATTAACAGCTTCCTTAAAACTTCTTATAAAGGACAAATACCAGATGACCTCACTCATATGTAAAACAAAAAAAATAAACAAAACAAAAACTAACCCTGGGACACTGACCTTGGACACAGACTAACCCTCCATCACCTTCTCTCCTTCCTTTCCTTCCCTGTCAGTTCACACAGAACCGAGGTTACTGGGAGGGAAGAGGGGAGGGGGTGGAAGCAAAGGGGAATGGGGGCCGAGGGACAGTGGTGGACATTATTAGAAATTCAGTGGTGGGTGTGTTGTGTTATATTTGATGAAGAGTGAACCTGCACATCTAAAATGTATATTGTTTTGTAAATCAATGTTACCTTGACACAAAATGATAAAAAGCTCAAATTCTGTCTTGTATGTATGTGCATATGGTTCTCTATGCGAACTTGCATCTGGAAGGAAGATGAAGGAGACAGTGGCCAAGCATCTCTCTGCATCGACTGGTTCCCCTCACTGGCTTGAATGAAACCACCCATGGTGCTTCCAGGGCTGGTAAGAGCCTGGGGGCCCTGCTTCTCTCCCCTGACTTACTACAGGGGTCCTAGGAGCCCATCACTCCCCACACCCTGTTCCCTCCCCTCCTCTCTTTCCCTGTCCTCCATCTTAGCTGCCCAGAACTGGCATCAAATCTTCAGAAGAAGCTCCAGCTCTGAAAAGAGCAGTGGGAGGGACTGAGAGAAATAGGGCAGAGAGATGAAAATGCAACATTGAAAAATTCATGCTAAAGGAAGCATGTGCCCCCACCCCCACCCCCGTGCATCCCATCTGATCTCATTCTAGCAGAAGCCTTGCTTTCCAGGTACATGTGGCGAACATGGAGGCTTGGCCCAGTCTGTCTGAAGTGAAGGAAAATCACTGGTGAATGGCACTTTGCTCTGGGGCCCCGGCTGCTGCCAGGGAAGGGGACAAAGCTGGAAGAGATGTCCTCTCTTGTATGATTCTGCCCCTGTAACACCACCTCCCTGTTTGTCTGGTGAAGTCAGGCCTGGCAGAGCACTGCCCTCCGCACACTCACTGACCCTGTGTGGTTACTGAAGTCTGTTCCCTTTAGGAATCCTGAGACACAGGGCATGACCCTGGGCCAGCGCCAGGGGCTGGCCCAGCTCCACTTGATTAAGCACTGTTTGCGCTGAGCCTGGGGTGGGAGAGTTGAGGCGGCTGAGCCCCAGTTGCTCGAAAAAGCCCGATCTCTTTCCCAACCCTGGTCTCTTGCTCCCCTCCGGAAAGCACTGCAGAGCTGCGGCCTGATTAATGCTTTAATGCTGTGCGCTGATATATACAGGAGATGGGCTTGCAATTCCCGGCAAGCAGCCCCTGTGCCCCTGTGGAGAGGAGTCACCAGCTGCTCGACTGCGACCCCTGGCGGCCGTCGGAGAAACTCTCCGCAGCGCTTCAAAAGCGGTGGGCGCTGGAGAGGAAGGCAAGGGAGGATTTTCAAAGAAAATGGGTAAGGAATATGCACCCCCAGATGGTGCAGGGCAGGGGGATGGAGAATGAAAGGAAAGCCAATTGTGCTTATTTGTAATCTAAACAAGAAGGAAGGGAACAATCTGTTGGGGACGGTGGGGGCGATGGAGGGGAACCGGAGGGGGAAGGTGGAAATGTGAAAATCTGTTTATAGTTGGTGCAGAATCTGTTTAATAGGATGCTTACACAAAATAAGACTTAGAAGTTTTTCCCTGCTCTGAATTCTGCTTCCTGAATCTTCATCTTAACTAGCAGTGGGCTCTGGTCTTTCACACTCAAATGCGCTGCACTTTCAAAGACACATTTATGGTTGGTGGGAGAGGGGGGACCGACTCCTCCAGCGTGTTCAGGGGACCCGGGTCACACAAGCCAACATAAAACAGAAGTTCAGAGGTTGTAGAAATTTAGTGCCAAACTGGCATATGTCTTTCACTAGCTGTGTGGCCTTAAGCAATTTGCCTAACCTCTCTGAACCTCCATTTTGTTGTCTAGAAAACAGAGCAGAAGCAAAACGTGCCTGCAGAATTGCAGCAATAAAGCGGCAGCGGCGCCCAATGTGCTCTTGCCTTCACGGCTACATGCGGGACAGAGAAACTGGCTGACCTGGTGAGTTCCCTGGCAGGGCTTCCTGGGGTCACGACGGCTTTGTACTCAGTGCAAGAACAGGTCAAGTGGGGCTCGCCTGTGGCTCAGCGGTTAAGTGGCCAGCCATGGAAATAAAGTCCAAGAATCAGGTTGGGAGTGGGAAGGGAGGGTTCACAGGGGTAGATGAATGAATGACTGAATGAATGAAGAGGTCAAGTGCCTGCAAGTGGGCAGGTGCTGAGTCCTCCATCACTTTCTCTGACTCTTTCCCTTCTTTGCCATCTACTCTCACAGGCCTCAAGTATGAGCCTAAAGGTGCGGGCAGACCAGGCAGGGCCCTCAGAAGGGTATATACGGGTGGAGGTGTGTCTGGCATGCAAGGAGCTTCTTGGCTAGGACCCTGGCCTGGGGTGAAGCCTAGTGCCTTCAGTCAGCTCTTCAAGGCTACTGTTGCTGTTCCACGCCAGCACGGCAAGATCTCAGAGCTCCCCTGTGCACAGCCAGGGCCTGACAGGAGGAAGGGTCTCCCTAGGGGCCCTGCCCTGAGAACACAGTCTAGTTGGTAGGTGTGATGTACACACGGGGAACACGGAATAATGGCTACAAGCAGCCTGTAGAAAGGGTCAAAGGGTGAGCTCAGCAAGCACTAAAGGAAATCAGAGGACAAAAACTGATTCCAATCAAAGTTAAGGGTTCACATGAGCCCCAAGAGCTACAGAAAGTGGTGATGATGAGGGCGAGCTCTTTTCTCTACTTCAGGATGTATCCCTAGAAGTGCCACCTCCAGGGAGGAAGGTGTACAGACAATCCCACTCCTCACAGATAGGAGTCTCCTGAGGATGCCGAGCCACCTTGAGCCCCAGGATCCTGACCACGTCTCAAGGCATCATGACTTCCAAAATAACCCCCTTGGAGAGTGGGCCTACCCCATGCCCAACTTCTGCAGCACTAAACTGAATTGCAATGAAGTTTCCAGAGGCAGGAGGATAGGGTCCTTTATCCATTTATTCCCCAGTCCCCTCACATAATTGTCCACCTAGCCACTTAGCCATTAATTAGCCCCTCGATCCCTCACTATTTTATTTAGCAATTGTTCAATGCCCAGCACTCTGTCCTGTACTACGAGTACAATATAATGATGAGTTCCCTCTCGTTCTACCCTCAGCAGAATTCCATATCACCCTAGTCAATTTTAAAGACTCCCCTCCTTTGTCACACCCCACCTGAGGGGTCAGAGGTCCTCTGAGAGTCATGTGGCTCATTCCACTGCAGTGACAGGATGCGTGTAACTTAGACCCCACCTCCCTAGTCAGCAAACTCTCTCATATTAACTCTAATCACTTGATTTTTACAGATCCACCAATCCTGTTCCTGAAAGGAGGAAGAAGAATCAGACTCAATGTTCCAGCCCGTTTAGAATCAGGTACAAATATGTCAGCCTCTGCCTCACACTAGATGGCTGACATAGCAGCTGCCTCTGGTCCATCTCTCACCGTCCCCACCCCACTGGGGTGTCAGCCAGAATCATTCCAGTTGCTTTTTTCCCTCGCCTGCTACCTCTCACTCCCCACCCTGCCTTCATGGGATTTGTGACAATCCATGCTCTTTAAAATATTTTCTGGAGTGTATTTGTGTGCTTTTCATGGTGGCGGAATGCTGTGTAATTATCCCCCCAATTCATCAAGCTCCTTAACAGGCAAATGCCTTTTTTCCCCCAATAAGTTTCTCTGGCTGAGGCACCAACAGGCCTTGTTGCTACGGAAACCAGAACGTTTCTCTCTATTTTAATGGTATGTTGAAAGCCCCACATGTGCGTGCATCTGCACACACCCGGGCTGCTCGCTTTTTCAGTTCTGCTTTCATTCCCTACCTCTGTTGACCTGTCTGGCACGTCCCCTCTGTCAAACCCCTCACCCACAGTCCCTGCCTGTCCCCTCCCTGCCTTTGCTTCCGTTCCACCTCCCCTACTCTTCTATCTGGTGTTCCCAGCTATTTGAAAAGAGTATCAGTTGGCTTTGCAGGGAATCTAAGCGGGAGGTGGGAATAAGGGACCACTGTGGAAACAAAGCTTTGTAAAACCTTTGACCAACCAGGTGTTTCCTGCTGGAAGACTGGCCAGGCTGAGCCGCCTTCCTGGAAGGCTAGATTGCTTCAGAGAAGGGGTGGGGGTGGAGAGAGCCCAGTTCAGCCCAGAATGAAGGAGGGGGTATCCTAGCAGTCCCATCTGCTGCCACTGCCCCAGTAACAGACCAGCCGACCTCCACCCATCACTGGTTTAGTTCACGAACTGTTGGAGGCAGGGAGGGCTCCACTGAAATTCATTTCTTTCCTCATTTATTCAGCAAGCATTTACTGACACTCAGCATATGCCAGGCACTGTTCTACACACCGGGGACCCACAGATGGGGCCTGTCCTCAAGAAGCAAGACTGGCTCCCAGAGACAGCATGCTAAGAGGTGAGGGGCAATGTCAGAATTTGGGCTCTGAGTCAGACAGACTTAAGTTTGAACCCCAAACCACTATTTCTTAGCTATAATCTTAGCTAAGTGACTGACTCTGTTTGAGGCGCAATTTCCTCATTCCTAAAAGTAGCATCACCATGGTGCACCCTGGTGGCTCAAGACATTAAGTCTGCAGTCCATGTTAAGCCCAAGGAGCCGGGTTCAAGACCCACTCACGGCCAGGGGAACGACCATCATGAACAACTAAATAAAAATAAACGCTTCTTCCTCTCTCTCTTCCTGCCTACCAGTCTGCTCACCTTCCTTCTTTCCTTCTTCCTTCCTCTAAGAAAAAAAAATAACATCATAATAAAGTTTCCAGGAGAAAGAAAAACATATGATATCACTCATGTGATGGATAAGGGTATCAGACGAATGAACTAAATTGAATAAAAACAGACTTTAGAAAAGTGAACTGAACCAAACAACAATACTTTTAAATCAGTGGAGAAAAGGGGAAAGGAAAGGGGAAAAGCAGCGGGCCAGGACCAGCTGGGAGAAGGGCTGAATTGTGTGGTGAAGGAGAAACTGAAAGAGTGAACTTACTGTACTACAGACAGACGCTGACGCACTGTGACGCCTGCCTCACGGCTAGTGCATGTTATGATGCAATATTCCTTCAATCAAAATGATTTTAAAAACTAAGTTGTTCTGACGATGAAATCTCACCTCTCACGGCGAGCACTAGTGAGGGCACCGCCTTGCCAACGGCCCATTATCGTCAGTTGACACATGTTCACAGCTGTCCTTGCCTCTGTGAGGACACTGGCCGAGCTGTCATGGGACCACACGAACACTTCAGGCGACCCCGTGGCAGGCAAGGCGGCCCCGAGGAGCTGGGCTGAGCATTTTCTCTACGGGAACTAAGAGAGGAGCCTTCGAGTCAGAGGGACGAGCACGTGCAGAGGCACCAGGCATGTGCAGTGTCAGACGCCTGAGTTCGGGGCACTGACACGGGGAGCTGGCCTGGGCTGTGAGGACACACGTCTCTGGCCTCACAGTATTGAACTCACCCTGCAGTTAATGGACAAAAGCAGAAAGCTCTTAGGCTGAACAGCAGCATAAGCAGACAACTGTCTCGAGAGAAGAGCTTTTCCCTGTGAGACGCAAAGTGCCAAAATTAAGGGGCCCCGAGCCTTCCCTTTCTGTAAGAGGGAGTGATGCCAGCTGAGGCCCCACAGCGCCAACGTCAGCTCACCCCTTGTTCCACTGCAGTCCCCTCCAGAGCATTCCCGGCCACAGGCACTGGGCTGCAGGAGAATCTCAGATGAACAAGCCCTGGACTCAACCACTGATACAATGGAGCAGGGAGAGAAGGGGACCCCAGTCCCCTCTAGCTCTGGATACATGACTCAAGAAAATGTAAAGGATGGACACCCTGGTGGAGTGGTGGTTAAGTCTGCCATCTCCAGCTAGCATAGACCACACACATCCAGGGACCTGACCCCATGTTCAGAAGCAGGAGGAACAGCCAAGATGAACGATTAAATGAAATAAATAAAATCCCTCTTCCTCTTCTCTATTCCCGTCTGCCTTTGCTCACTTTATTCCTGCTGTACCTTTCCTTTAAAAACAAACAACAGTGTAAAGTATGCTTGCTTGGCCCTGGAGATGGAGCAGTTGGCTAAGAGAGGAGATAGTGTGTGTGTGTCAGAAGAGCGTGATGGGTGGCGGGACCGCAGACGTGATGGGGCAGAATGTGCAGGCTTGGTGATTGAGGGGAAGAAGGACACTGGTTGGTGACATCCCAAGGCTAATTCTTTTGTGCTGGGAGGCTGGGGGAAAAACTAGCAAGTCGAGAGTAAGACCGGCTGCTCCGGGTTTGGCCTCATTAAAAAGGAAACAGCAAACCCACCAGCTCTGCTCTGGGTTCCGTGGTATCTCTACCCTCCCTGTCAACACTGAGCAGCTTTTCTTGAACTTTGCAACATAAACTTATGCTGACTTTTCTTTTACCTTCGTTTAAAATAAGGCAGTGATCTCTCAGAGTGTCAGCTTGGATTTCCTGAATCCAAGTGGACCAGAGCTGGCCAAAGGTAAGGACACAGCCAAACTCATGCAACTGTGTCCAAATCTGGCCCACCTGCCCCGAGCAGGGTCTGTGGGGGCTGCCCTCTAAGTTATGTTTTTGTTCATTTTCTCTGAAGAACCCTAGGGAAGGCAGCTGTTTCCCCCACAGATTAATTTGTATTCTGTCTTTCCAAAACCATTAGAATGAATTACTCCTATAATTTAAATATATATATATTTTAGTGGATTTGATGAAATTTCCAGATATATATATATATATATATACATATGTAAATAAATACTTTCTATCGCAAGAGCAGTTTAGAGGGAAAGAGAAACACAGACCCTACTATGTGCAAAGCACAAGGCAAGCTCTCCATTTATATTATCCCCTTTGGGCTTCCCAAACCCACCCGCCATAACTATTCTCAAACCCTTTTATACACGAGGGAAATGTAGGTGAGGTCAGTGGAGAAACTGGCTGAAAGTCACACATCTCCCCAGTGGTGGCACCAGCAGTCACGCCCTCACTTGCTGGACTCTTCAGAGCCTCCAGAAGATCCACGCTTTACTCTAAGGACAAGCAGACAAAGACAACTCACCCCTCGGAGCAGAGCTGAGGCTGCCACCGCGCCCGCAGGGAGCCCTTCATCTCTGGGCCCTGGAGTCCGGCCGTTTGCCATGTCTCTCTGTCCTGTCTCCTCTTCCTCCACAGCTGCCCAGATCTCAAAGTTATCTTCCCCTCTTTCCCGGCCTTACTGATCACCTACTCTGTCCACTTCCAGCTCGCGACTCCAGTTGTGAAATAGTGAGACCACCCACTTAACAGACAGGAGAACATGAGAATCCGTTCTGTGTTTTTAGTTTCCTCACAGTGCTCACTTCATGAAATCTGATAGAACCAAGTGGCCATCTGAAAACATGATGATGAATTTCAGAGAAAGGAAAGGGATCTTTTGCATCCGGTGATTTTTTTTTTACAGTGCATGGAGGTACAATTGGCATATAAAGAATTGCCTCCATTTAAAGTATGGCTGATAGGTTTGAGGTTTGAGGGTGTATGTAGACACATGGGACTATCATGGAGCACAAAGTAACACATTTATTTATCATGCCCAAAAGTTTCCTCCTATGGAACAAGAAAGTTGTTGATTCCTTTCAGTTGCACCAGTTCTTAAGCAAAGTGACTTTATGGATAAAAGTGGCTCTGGTAACGGTAACAGGTCAATGACATGCTTGTGAACTAAATGTGAGCTTCACCAGCATGTGATTTTTGCACCTATTCACCATGCTGCAAAAAAAGCTCTGGAAAATAATAGCTGAGGACCTAGTTTCAAAAAAAAATAAAAATAAAATTACATGGGAATGGTAATCTCCAGAAAACACACAGTGCCCTGGATACCATATTCCATAAAGGTCCTGGTTAGGAGAATATACTGCACTTCATATGGATAAATTTTACTTTGGAAAATTCTGGCAGAACCAAGTCCAGTGTCCAGGCCCCCAGGCCACAACAGCGGAGGAACAGAGCCAAGGAGGCCCCACCTCAGACAAGTGTACAGAGAGGTACAACTTGGGATCTGGGAAAAATTAATTTCAAGACTGTGGAAGGAACTTCCCTGTACTCTCAGCATCTCCAGGACAGGAAGCATGTGCACTGATTTGAGGGTCCTTAAGGCCCTAACTGCCAGCCCCGGCCTTGACGTATTTGCTGGGAAGAAATGCTGACTCACTCAGTGAAACACCTATTCTACATGAATGCTCTCTGGTTTCACCGCCAACGGGAATTCTCAGTGTGGCTTCTCATGGATCCCACCTCTCTGGAGGTGAGCTGGCCGAGAAACCGTGTCAGGGAGTTCTCAGGAGGATCTCCCGGCTTTCTGCGGACATCGTGCGCTGAGCTCCTGCATACTGAATACCGGGAGGTTCTGCTGTGGTGGGGGAGGTGGCCAAGCCCACAGGCAGGGTGACAGGCACAACGCAAGAGGAAGGCACACAGCACAGTCACAGGCAGGTGGCGCACCCAACCTAACTTGGAGTCAAGGAGGACGCTCAGAGGCTCTGACCAGATGACCACGCCTCACCCTTGCTCCTGAAGGACTGCTCTTTTCATCTTGGTCATCAGATATTTTGTAGAAGACCAAGCTCAACCATTTAACTTCCTCATCTATAAAAACGGCCCACTTCTGGAACTGACACCTGGGAAAGCCAACCGCGTGCTGGAGTGAACGAGCACGTTAAATAAACACCTGGTGACGTGTACACAGGACACGGGCACGCGAACCACCCAGGTATCTAAGGATAAATGGAGAGTAACGGTTTTTCAGAAAAATGCTTGTGTCAAGTTCTTGTTTTTAACAGCACGCTATTAAAATACATTCTGAGAACGCTTTGTGGAGAAGAAAAGAACAGAATGGAGAAAGTAAGACCATAATAAAGGAGAGGAAAATAAAGACTAAGAGGGTGGGTAGAATAGAGAAAAGGAGGAGAGCCTGAGACAGGAGGAAGCAGGCTGGAGGATAATGATGGAGGAAGAGGTCAGAACTGTTGTAGGTGGAGAATTAAAAAGACAGTGAGCGTCACAGGTAGACCCTACACTGATGAATACACAGGAGAGAGGGAAACAAGACAAGGAGCAGAAGAACGGAGGGTGTGGGTCAGCAGAGGACAGAGAAACCAGAACCCAAGCAGCCCAGTGTTGCTGAGGGAGCCATCTACTGTTTGCAAATGGAAGTATGTGCACAGCTCCGAGAATAAGAGGCCCTTACAGATGTGGGATAACATCCGGCCACACACAGCTGGGCTCCTCCATCTGAATATCTCCAGAGGCAATTAAAACAACCACTTGTGCCACAAGAGCTTCCATGAGTCATACTCCTAAAGACATCCTCCCTGTCCTTCACCAATTCCCAGCATGTCTTCTAGTCTTTGAGACCAAATGGCCAAGACAGAACAGGGGTTTCTGGAAGCCTTTTAGGCTGGCACCTCAACATGCCATGAAATCTCTGCCCAGAAGCTTTTGTCCTATACATTCAGCCCATCTCTGGAACAAGTTCCACAGGAGGGTTCCTCAAGTGCCCCCTGGTAGGACTGCCTGTCTTTAACCTAAAATATCCTCCAGTACTCCCATCTTGAAATAAAAGATGCTTCATTTAAGAATCTTCAGCTCTTTTGTTTTCACTTACTATTTCCTTGGCCTGTTTTCTTTTCTGTAGAAGACATGAAAGCATTCCCTGAATGATGGTGAAGTTTGATGAGAATGCTCGTGTGGATGCTGACATTGCGCTCATCGAGCAGAGTGTGCATTCCTGAGCCTTCAGCACAGACAAGAAATTAATCGCAAGAGGTGAATGGTATGGTTGTGCTTGAATGGGGAGCCAACAGGACTGCTGTCATTACATGGAGGACGCTGATAGAATTTACCAACTAGTATGAGGTCACTGTTGATTAAATCCAAGAGTCTCAAGGGAGAGCAGGAGGTCTTCAGTTCCCCTCACGCTACCTCCAGGGTAGTATCAAAGATAATTCTACAGTCTCAGTGTTACATAAAGTTGGTTATCCCATCAGGAGATGGAGTTCTCAGTGGACAAAGCAGAGGGGACAATTATATCCTATAAGACCTTAGAGGGTGTGACTCTTCTGGTGCCTTAAGAGTCTCTTGGGGGATACTTTCTTTAGACAGGGTGCTGACAACCCTAGACTAATGGAACCCAGGTGCCCCCCCATTGGGTTGACCTCCTTGGTCATGATCCGCTGCTCAGCAATACTGCAGGACAGACCATGACCAAGTCATTCAGGATAAAGATCTCCAAGTGTCCTTCAACTCTGAGAATGTATGACTGGGCACTTCGCCTCTTCCCTCGCTCCCAGAGAACCAGTGAGTATCAAGTCAACCCAAGAGCAAAGGGCATGAACACAGAAATCACAAAATGTAAGCTGAAGCTTAAATGCTACTGTAATCCTCATGATAAAAGTTTCATTTTTAGTTTATTGAGTGCCTACTAGATCCTCTTTTTATAATTATGCATTGACTAACTGCTAAGTACTTTATATATAGGCTATCATTTAATATTCTCTAAAACTCTACAAGATGGGTATATGGTGCTCATTTACATGTGAAGAAATGGAGGCACAGGGAGTTGAAATAGCCCGTCCTGGGTCTTACAACTTGTCGGCAGCTGAGCTGGGCGGGTCTGATTTCCAAGTCCACATCTGCAGGTCAAGTCTCTTGGAGAACAGCCACGCAACATGCCTGAGCCTGCCGCTCACACAGGGTGTCTCCTCACAGCCCTCTGCAGCTGCACATACTCTGCCTCTCGCTGGGGGACTTCTCCCAGTCAGGTGCACATTGGCTGTCCAAATGAGACATGATTGGGAATAATTGGGACATGACATGATCTGGAATGAAGAGCAGATGGGGCTTGAGTGCACAGAAGCCCTTTGGGGTCTGATTTCAAGGGAAGGTGACAGGGCCATCTTGATGATTTCCAGCATGCATTGGCAAGAGGTGTCAGACAGGAAGAGTGACAGCGTGGCTGATGGGCTTGGCAACAGCTGAAGCTGAAAACCACCTCCTGCCTACAGTTAGATCACCATTCCTACCATGGCCAGCCCTGAGTCCTGGAATATACGGGTATTGTCAGATAGAAGGGACCAAAAAACAAGATCAAGGGGGCCATCTCTTTGGAAGAGTTCTAACCTTGACCAAGAGAGAGCCACAGCGTCTCAGACCCTGTAGCAGCAAACCAGAGAAAAGGGGCAGCAGTGTGGCAAGAAGGGTGCTAAACAGGGAGGTCCCGGAAGGCCTGGCTCCCTATCCCGTTCCAGCCCCACCTGGAAAAATCCCTGATGTTCCCTGAGTCTTAAGCCAGGGAGTTAAGTCCTTTGTAACTCTCCAATAGTCTGATTCTAACCTGGGCCTATTAAATCTTCCATGTAGGTGCACCCCTGTGACTCAGGCAGCTCAGGTGGGTAAGGTACAGGCCACGTAAAGTCTAGTAATCCAGGTTTAAGACCTGGAGCTGGGAATAAACAAAGAAATGTTAAGTATATATTCTATCTAAAGATATCCTCTCTGCGGCAAATATTTTAAGTGCCTCCAACGAGAAGAAGAGCGATACAGTGATTCAGTCCAAAGACAGGCACAGGCTGGCGGCTAGCTTGCTATCCGGAGGGCATGCAGGAGTGGGTCTCCCCCTCCTCCTCCTGGAGCCTTTGGTTGCAAGTAAGAAAACGCCCTGCTTCAAGTGACTTCAACAACATGGGAATGGACTTCACAAGAAGTCCAGAAGTAAGGCAGCTCCAGAGTTGGTCAACTGATCCTCGAGAAAGCCACATTCTTCCCCTCCTTCCTGCTGCCTTCCTCTAGGTACAGTTTCTTCTCAGAAGTAGGTCCCCACAGGGTTACAAAGCAGGATGCCCCATGGGCACACCTCAGAGAGACCACTGGCGAGGTTCCAGACCACCTCAATTAAGCAAGTATTGCCTTGAACAAGGCACAGGAATCTTCTGGCTTCCCAGTGCCTGTCAACGTTATGTTGACTCTGCTGTAAATCTGTTAAATGTACAATAGTGTCATGTGTAAAAACAATGCACATCCTTAATTAAATGTGACAGAGACATGATGTGAGCCCATGCTGTTAAAACAGTGACACCAATAGATCTGCTCCATGCAGAACTGCCACAGCCCCTCGTCTGTGAAAGCACATCACCTGTGAAGAGCAGGAAGCGTGCCTGCACCTCGGTGTCACTGCCAGACATGACCATGCCCAGCAAAGGAAGAAAGTCTCTCTGCAAGCATCGCTTTTTCAAGAACAAAGAAGCCTTTTCCCAAAGCCCTCTCCAATCTCACTGTCCAGAAATGATCAGATGCCTCATTGCAGCCAGAGGCTGGGGGAGCCGGGGCAACACCTTGACTGACCATGAATGCTGGACCTTACCTGAGAGGTTGAGAAGACACAAAACCTGCCACAAAACCAGCAGAAAAGAGCCAGCAGTGGCTGTGTGGTGGGGTCACCACAAAGACGTCCCCATTTACCTTTCCCAAGCCTATGTTCCCTTTCTTCCTTAACAGCATAAACTCTGATTCTAGCTGGGCAGAGCGCCGCCCAAAACAAAAATCATGATGTCAGCTTCACATTTTCACCACTCTGTGTGGCCATGTCATTAATTTCTGGCCAATGAGATGTAAGCTGAGGGATGGGGTGGAACTTTGAAATGTGGCTTAAATGGAACCAACTCAACTTGGAGCTGCCATCTGGATGCTTTTGCTTTCCTCCCTCTTCTAGATTGCAGCCTCAGTATGATGGCTGAGTCTCAGTCAGCCATCTTGGACCACAGCTTGAATCTGAGCACAGAAACCACATCTATCCTCATACGGTAAAGCAGAAAGACAGAAGGTGCTGAGGGTCACCAGACTAGACAAACCCGCTTTCTACTTAAGTGAGAGGATAATCTAGTATGTGTATAAGCCATTACTTGTCTGATCTTTTGCTTAGGACCAGTGCGATCCCTAACTGATACAGCAAAGCAGCAATGAAGGTGACACTCCGGGAACCCAGCTACATCAGTTACTTGAGTGCATTCTCTCAACAAGGGACTGCATCACAGACAGGTAAGACAATGAGAGTTGGAGGATAAATCTGAGTGCAGATCCCGGCTTTGTCATAACCTGTGTAAATGCTGGCAAGTGACTTCACTTCTTCATGCTTAGTTTCATCATCTCAAAATGGAGCGGGCCACTCCTCCTACAGAGTGGCCGTGAGGACTAACTAAGAAAACATTTGAAGATGCCCTTGTGCTGCAACTGCCTATAACAAAGGTGCAATAAGTAGTCCTGAATTTTTCAGAAAATAGTTATCGAATCTTTTTGTTTGAGGAAAGGTACAGGCAGGGATGAAGACAAGCAGGCAGGCAGGAAAAGAGAGGAGAAAGAAGCATCTTTACTTTATGTTTATTTAGTTGTTCACACTGGTTGTTTCCCCCAGGGCCCAGGACTTGGGACTTGAACCCAGGGGTCTGTGGCCTGCTCCTTCAGAAGCCACAGACCTCGTCACTGCTCCACCGGGCTCCGCCTAATCATAGAATCTTAAGGACGTAGAATTGCAGACCCCAAGCCTCTCATTTTTATAGAAGAAATTGAGGGCCATAAGAGGTAAAATCAGGTTTCCAGGTCTCTCAGGTCCCCTGCTGGAAGGCACAGTTGTCACACTGATTCACCAGAAAGGACGCTTTCATCGTTCTGTGTCCTGTCTAGTCTCTGCACTGTCCATGTCCCTGGGCCTCAGCCATTCTCTCACAGACACACTGTCCAGCCCTCGGTGAGGGCCAGGTACCAGCCACGAAGACGGCACTTTTCCTGCGCTGATCTCAGCATGCATGTCATGTGGAACTACTTTAATTGCTGTCCTATTTTTGGAAAAATAGATGGCTAAACAGAAGCAAATTTTTTTCTTTTTTTTTTTTCTGGTTATTGAAGCGAAGTCCTCAGTAAATAAGGACTGATTTGCATGGCATTTTGCTTGAATAGCGATGCTGGATGAACAAAGTAACAGACTTTGAACTTGCCTAGGCTTTCTGTTCAATTTAAATGATTTTTTCGTTAATTCCCAGTAGGTTTCCACTGACATTAAAATCGACCACAATTTGGGAGGCCTCTGCTGGCTACCAGCAGAAAATGCAAAAGCAATTATAGGCCTGTGTGTGTTTTGCCAGGTAAGGTATAGCTTTATTTATGCCCATTTGGGATGTGCACATTTCCCAGTCTGGGGACCCCTGCTCTGAACTCCAGGAACCATCAGTGTTTGGGGTCTTTTCAAGGTTTTACTGAAAGCCAAAGAGGAGCCAGGTGTGCTTACCCAGGTCAGAACTGGTCAAAACAACGTCCACCGAAATCCAAGGGTAAGAAAACCACCATGAAGCCCACATAATCGCAACTCTTACATTCTAAAGCTTGGCTTGTATACTAAACAGATAGCAAGTGCCACATAAAATAACTAAATAAAAGGCGTTTGGTGTCTTTTCTATGAGCACAATCAGAATGCTCCATCACCCAAGTAACTTGCCCAGTATGACTATTTGTTCGCATAACTAACCCTGGGGCACGATTGTAAAGCATAGCAATGATGAATGGCTAGGAGAGCACAAATAGAATATAATAATAATAATTCCTAGGGTTTAAATAATGCTTTTCCTCCCAGAGCTCTAAGTGCTTTCGCATAGATTAGAAGGTAAGGGTAGGTATTACTGCCCCATCGGTGGGTAAGGAAATAGAGTCAGAGATGTAAGTCACTTGTCCAGAGGCTTAAAATAAAAGCCTACGAGAAGTGAATGATAACCTTTGACATTATCTCTGCAGCCCTCTCATTTTTCCAATGAAGAAAGTGAAATCATCATGGCAACATGACTTTTCCAAGACTGTATCATTAGTGACCAAATAACACGCCTCATTCTTCATGGAGTGGAAAACAACTAAGGCTCCTGTCGATCCAGTAAACAAGTTGTTCCCTCTTCGAGTTTAGCTTTTCCAGAAAAGCAGCATCAGAACCGGGGCTTCCCACGCAGAAACTCAAGAGCCAAGTCTCCGTGGGATTGCCGAGGTCATAGTCAGAAGAGAGCACCTGCTTACAGAGCCCCAGTGGGCTTTATTAACTGCACAATGAAAGGAAGCAACACAATAATTTGAGAGCACCACAGGAGTAAATTTTCCCAAAATTCATACAAAGAAATCCCCTCTCCATATTATAGATGCACTAATTTCCTGCACAACTCTCCACCATCCTCGTAGTCACTCTCAACCCACTGTAAGAAGTGGGATGTTATCAAAAGTGCAGAAAGAGCTTGGTGGGCACATATCTTCAGGAATCTCTCCTCTGAGGCTATGTGACCTTTTCCTGTGCTTTGATGTACAAGATACATAGCCCTAGGAATCCAGCCATCAGGATCTGAACCCCTGAAGACAAGGACCCAGGGGCGTGCCTAATGTAGCATGAAGCTGTAGTGGTGGGGTCATTGCTCCTGGACCCTTGGGTTGCAAGAGGCAAAGCAGCAACTATCAGGGGTGATAAGTCACAAAATAATGGGCAGTGTGCTACAAGGGAAAAAGGAGCTTCCCCAGCACCTTCTTCCTTCCATGAAGCTATCAGAACAGTAGTCAAGGGTTGGAGCAGAGGCCGCGGCCACAGAGAGCCCATTCTATCCCGTCTTCCCTTCCTACTGTCATAAGGCCTTGCCTTCTCCCTGTTCACACCCTGAGGCATCTGCCTCCTGTCTGTGGTAACCTCTGTGATAAACTCTGTGGTGAGCTCTGTGGTAAATTCTGTAGTAAATTCTGTCATAAGTTCTGTCATAAGGCCTGTGGGTCTGTGGTAAATTCTGTGGTGGGCTCTATGCCAAGTTCTGTTGCTCCTACTGTGAAGAAAGATGAGAAACACACACACATCCAGCCTCATGCCCTAGCACCCCCACTCACAACCTCCTTATTTAATCAAAATTCTTATCTTACATTCATATGAGAAAGGAGGCATGCTCTTGAGATTACACACCAGTCCTTTCACTCTCAGATATAAATATTCTTCCTAAAGTCCCACATCATCACATCAAAAATGGATCCTACTTAGCAAAAAGGATAAAGAATCTCAATCCTAAATCGCAGTATGTCCTAAGATACAGGAGGTGTGTGATGTCACCAACAATGAGATATTAGATACATATCTACCATATGAAGCCGCTGTCCAGGGGAACAAAAGAGGAAAGAAATGAAGAGGAGCATGAACCCCATAGCTGGTGCTCGGTTCAGGTCATCCCAGTTTTCTAACTCTGTTCCTCAGGTAAGCTTCTTCTAGAGGGTATTTTGTGAGGCTTAAGATAAGTAGACTTTGTGGGCTCCCTTGAACTCTGAACTTCAATACCATATCAGTTATTACCTCCCAGTTTCACCCTCACTCCATTTCCCAGTTCCCACTTATCACTCAGCCACAATGGCACTGTCATAAACACATCATAATGAGGTTCTGGATTTTTTAGGAATTTAATATCTCAAGGAACAGCTACCCAGACCTTTGCTTTCCTTTCCTGTCCTTTCTGCTGTCCACATTTGGGCCATGTCACCACTTATTAGCACTTCAGGAGAACATGAAAGAGAAAATATGAGAATCCGACCAGTGATTTTGCTGTTTTCTGGAAGCAGTGGTGAAAGATGGCTTGCAAAAGGAGGCAAAGCTATTAGCTACTGAAATCTGTAGATTTCAATTAACCTTATTTCTTCAACAATAATTGCGAATTGACAATAAAGTTATTTTCTCTGCAACCTTCTCTAAAAATCAAAATTTTTCATTTCTACTGTCAGGACCAGGACCCATAAACAATCCATGCCTCCTGGTCAGCGCCAAGAACTCAAAGCTTGGCTAGGAGCCCACAGAGAAAAGACAACGGGAAATGGAGCCACATCGCCCCGCCCCAGCCCCGGGGCACTGTGTTCTCTTTGTGGTCATATGTGCTAACATCAACATTCTGTCATTATTCCAGTCCACCCTTCCTCCACAGGCTTCATGTCACCGCCCCTCCACCAGCAGACTGGCCTCTCACTGCCCCTGACCACATGATACCCTCTTCGTTCCGTCTTTCTATAGGCTGTCACCTGAAACACTCCTCTCCCAGTGAGCCAGTACCTGTGCCAGCTGGGCTTTCACAGCCAGGAGAGTCCCAAGTCCTCATGGCTTGGACCTCAGTGCTTTCTGGGATTTCTGGGATTTGCATAGATTCCTCTCTCTCCGCCATCAGATATGCACACGTGTTCATGAGGCCAGAGCCACTTCTGGCTCCCAGGCCCCTGGTGCAAGCAGCACTTGGTGATCCAGGACCAGAACAGAACTGTTACTGAAGCTCAGTCTCTGCTCACAGACAGACACATCCCCAAGGATGAATTTGTCCCAGGAGGACCCTCAATTCTCATGCAAATAGGCTCCAAGAAGATTCCCTCATCTGATACCTATTCCTTGACTTGCCCAGATGTACTTGGACTGAGAAGTGCTCTCTCCTCCACCCCAGTTACACACAGAATTCATTTATGCTCCCTTCCGAAATGGCAATGCATACCTCTGGACCACTGCTTCTGCTCCCGCCTTCCTCACCCCTTCTCCCTGGTCCTCTGCCCTCTCCCACTTCTGCTCCTGCTGCTCTCCGCCTGCCCCTCTCCCAGGGGTTTCAGCAGCGCTGAACACAAACTGGACACAAACTGAGCTGCACCATCTCCTTCCAAGAGCAGCAGTGGCAGGGAGAGGTGGGGGCAGGGTGGGCATGTAACCTGCATTCGCTGGGCAGTTCATTCATTCTGCAATAATGAATGTTTTCTTTTCAAATAACAAGGAAGAGAAGAATGAACGACCAAATGTCTACCATACCTATAAATTAGAGAAAATAAATTTCACTTATAACATCTTTTATCTTGAAACTGTGAAATGTTAACAGGGATGCCTATACATTTACATTTCCTTTTCCAACTTTTTTTTAAGGAACTTCTCAAGAAAGTGTCAGCTTTTATCCTGTGATAGCATGATATACCTTTCTACCTGAGTATAAAAGCAATTCCCAGTTTAGAGACCCTTCCTAAGTAAGAGACACAAGACATCAGTTCTCCTGGTGATGTCTGGAGTAGACCTGGGTTCCTCTCCTGTGGGAAGGACTTGTTATTACAGAAGTAAAACATCTTAAGAGACATTTCTCACTGGTCTCAAGAAAAAATACAGGACAGTATCCCTAGCTACCCTGTTAACCACAGCTCTCATCTAAGTCTACAGCACCTTAAGAGAAGGCAAGCTCTATTTTTTTCTGGAAGGAGAACTTCTAGTTTCAGTTTTCCTCTAGCAATGTTGGATTTGTAGTATGCCAGGCATTGTAAATAAGTAATTATACTATTGCTGATGCTAAATCATAAAAAATTAAAGTATCAATGTATTATTATAATTATGTATAATTAAATATTATCATTTATTCATTTTAATTTCATCATTAAGCACTTACTAAAATACATTATTCTAAAATCCATGTAAGTTTTAGCTTATTTAATTCTTACAACACTTCAATATGAGAGTACCATCATTGGACCCATTTTAAAGATAAGGAAACTGAGTAACAGAAAGAATTGTGTTTCAAGATCACACCAAGACAGTATCTGAACCCAGCAGAGTATCTCTAGAGTCTGTGAACTGAATTTAACTATTATTCATTTTCCTTTATGATAGATCAGCACCTCCAATGTGACACACATTTAAACTTTCTAGGAAAAAATAAAGGAATCATTCCAACTCCGTATTTTTGCACTGTTTTTCTATCCATTAATTTATCCATCCAGAATCCTTATTCTAATACTGAACAAATTAGTTCAATAGATGAATATATAGATTGAAAGGGAAAAAGATATAGAGGTAGAGATGGGGGAGCATTGGGTAAAGGAGAGAGGGAGAGAGGGGAAGAGAGAGAGAGAGAACATGTGAAGCAGAAGACAGGAGACAAAGACAAGAAGACAGCAGAGGAGAGTGGATGTGGGGTTCTTAACCTGGAGTTGATGGAATCCATGAACTCCTGATATAATATGAACAGTGTCACATGTATATGCTTTTTGCTGAGAAAAGAATCCTTAACTTTCTGAAGATCCCCCAAAATGCCTGTGTGTCTCAGAAAAGGTTAGGAATTAACTGCATTAGAGAAGAAAATGGTGCATATGCCAGTTATCTTCCCTGATCCTCCATAGAGGATCATCACCTATACAATCTACATTCTCCCTTTTAGTTAAACATTGAAAGAGGACAAAAACAAAAAAGCCTACAATATCAAGAGCTAACAGAGCATATTTCACCTTCACCAGCATCTTCTCATTTCCAATAGCTAATGCACTGTGCACTAGATATTAATCCAAGCACAGATAAGGAAGAAAGAAACAGGATCAACTTTTACTAAGGAGAGTAGATTGATAGGCACTTGGTTATTCTAACAGCACTATGTTATTGGTATTAATGTTGTTCTCATGTGACTGATGCTTTTCAAAAAGCATGAAGCTTTGAGAATATCAGGATCAAGGCCAAGTTCAGGCAATTAGCAGGGGACTGCACATGATTCAAAGGCAAATCTAGCTGAAGCTATAAACCTGGGTTCTTCCTGCTGCTTCGTTCTGCCTTGTGAAAGGCAGTAAAGGCTAACATTGTACATCTCTCTAATGACCTTGGCAGCTCTTTCCAGGGTCCATCAAAATTAATATAGGGATGTTTGTCCATATATTCTTGGGAAAGTTGGACAAGCTCTGTTGAATGACTGATACAACAAATGTTCAGGGGAAAAAAACTTCATTATTTGAAGGTTAAATAACTTAATGCAGCCATTATTTCCAGCTACTGACTCCCTCCATTATTGTATCACCCTGTTTCATAAATTACACTGAGCAACTCTGTGCTCAGCATTGGGAGGGTCTAGCAAATTATCTGGTAAAAGTATCTCCAAAACTCCATGGTCCCTGCCTTCAGAAGGTTCATATCTAGCAAGGGCTGTAGCTAGATTATCAAATCCTTCCAGTACTAAATAAAGGTTAGAACAGAAGAATACGCTGGGTCCAATAACAAATGAAAGGCACTTGATAGGGCTAAAATGCTTGGGCTGCATCTTAAAGAATGAGCAGACATTCACGGACAATGTGTGATGGTTAATTTTATGTGTCAAATTGGCTGGGTCTTGGTGCCCAGATATGTGGTCAAGCATTATTCTGAATGAGATTGAGATTTAAATCAGCAGCCTTTGAGTAGAGCGGATCACCTTCCTTAATGTGGGTGGGCCTCATCTAATGACTAGAGGGGTAAAAAGAACAAAAAATTGACTTTCTCCAAGCAAGAGGGAACTCTGTGAGCAGTGCTTAGACTTCGTCAGCAACATCAACTCTTCACCCTGCAGGATTTGAACTTGCCTACTTACATAATCATGTGAGCCCATTCCATAAACCTCTCTACGCATATTATTGTCTTTGTTTCTCTGGGAATATGGACTAATGTACAATGTGAATAGGGCTCTTCCAGGCAGAGGGAACAGCATGTGCAAAGCTATGAAGGCATGAAAGCTCAGGCAGCTTTGGATAACTACAAGAATTCAGTTTATTCACTTTCTTGAATCCAGTCGTGAACCGGCCTGATCCCTCTGTGCTCCACGCCCATAAACTAGATTTGAGGATGCTAATTTTCTTAGCCTGTTTGGCCAGCTCAGTTCTTTTGAAAAATGCATAAATTACCTACATTTCCCTAAACTAACAAATCTCCAGAAGCAGTTGTAAGATCCAGCACAGATTTTAGCTGCCATGTTGGCAGACAGAGGCAGGCCCCACTGTTGCTGTCAGGAAACAAAGTATGCCCTGGCCGCCATGTTCTTTTTCCCAGGACTTTAGCATCAGTAGCCCTCTGTGAAATGTGTACCAGATATTCCAGAAAAAGAAACCCGACAGGATATGTGAGTTTGAGTTCAAAGATGGCCTGCTGGCAGAATTCTTTCTTGTCCACCAACAAGATACTCCTGGAGACAGCTAAGTCCTGAACATAGCTTGCCAACTGCTCTGAACTAGAGTCTCTTTAAATCTATACACCATGAATGAGATTCAGGAAGTTCATGAAGTCTGAAAATGTTTGTAAAATTATAAACAGACAGACAAATATCTGGGGGCAAGGTCTACAGCATTCCTCACATTGTTCAGTAGACTTCACAAGTCACTCACAGCCCAAACCATGATTAAGAATATGTACTCTAATGGGTAAGTGATCATTTGGATATAAAAGGACAGACCTGAGCTATAACCCTATGACTCAGGCAACCTGACATCTATGGTCCAATGACTTTCCAGAAAAAATAATTGTGAAATTGAGTCCTTAATTCCTACAGCTTCATTCACCTTTGTTGGATTGTATCTCTTCTCTAAATATTTGGTCAAATTGTAGGAGCCGGATCACCGCCATGGCAGGCTCTGGACAGAAATAGCTATAGGCCTGAGTTATGCTTCCTGAAATAAGAACCCCATTTCTTTCTGGCCCTGAAACTAGAAATTCCTTAGAGAAGACATACCCGAAACCTGGGGCCAAAAGATACTAAATATGTGAATGCTTCAAGGTCTGGAATTGTAACTAATCCCTTGCTCTGTAACCTTGGTTATAAAAACCCTGCTGAAACGAAGCCTGGGGTCTTTGTCTGATTCAGTGTGCTGGAGGAGGCTCAGACCTCAGCTAGCTGGAAATAAAGTTTCCTTTTGCTTTTGCATTGTGACTGAAGTGTGCCTGCGTTTTCTTGGGAGGACAACGCTGACCCTAACAAAATGAACACAGTTTCTTTCTTTCTCTCTGCTAAAGCAGCATCCAAATCAAGGATTAAACATTAGGAGACTTCCCCTGCCTGGTCTTGGCTCTAACACACACCTGTTGTGTGACCTTGCCAAGTCTTTTCACTATCCTGAGTCTCATACATCACAAGGGATAGGTGGCCTCTAAATTCCTGTTTACCTCGCTGGTGTTGCCCTCAGTAAATTACTGTCATATGCCCATTGGTGGCACTGTTTGAGGTTGCTCATTAATGCTCTCCACCAATGACTTCTCCTTAGGACTTCTACCTGCCCCCCTAATGTAGCTAGACAGACATGGAGATTTGCAAAGGCCATGCAAATTAGCTTGACTGCAAAAGACATGCTACTCTGCACAAGGAAGACTTCTAATATAATTTGGAACTATGAACCACAAACATATGCCTTGATTCTTTCCACAGTGGATACCCACTGCTCTCAGAGAAGGCATCATAGAGGGGATTGGGGGTGGAGAGAGACCAGCGACAATTTTACAGTATACAGGATAGTTTGAAAAGTCTTCTGATTATTATTATTATCCTAGATAACTCGATAAGCCTGTTCAAAAGAGTCTTCTACAAGAGGTGAATGGCAATCATTTTTATTAGCTATGCCGCATCTCCTATGTTAGCTATATTTCACAAATCAGGAAATCAGCTACTACAATGAAAGAAACAGTTTGATACAATGAGAAAATTAGATTGGGAATCCCAAGGCCTAAGTCACAATCCCAGCTCATCTGTTAACTAGGTATATGGACAACACTGCGACAATTAGCAGTACAAATTCATGATCTTTCTGTCCTACTTTATTGGGAATTCCTCGGGGTCAGACATCTTATCATTGCTTATCTCTGTATCCCGGCTTCTAGCACAATATTATAGCGCAGACATTTAATAAGCGTGCTGACTAGATAGATGGAGGGGTAGATGGATGAATGAATACAGTTACATTCTCTTTAGGCCTCGATGTTCTTATCTGTAAAATAAGATCTGCCACAGCATATTGTTTGGACAATCAAATACGATTCTATTCATAGAGATCATCCTGCTCTACTCTCAGAAGAGATAAATCATCTGATGAAACCATTCTCTGCTAATGGATTAATGGGTGATAACAGACTGCTGATAAAGTGTAAGTTCTCCAGAGTACATCGGAATCTTTGAACTCTGACCTGTCACTAAACTTGGGTTTTCAGACTCTTGAGTTGACAGTGAGAGTTGGGGACAGAAGCCTTCTCCCCACTGACTACAACACCATGATCACCACCTGGACCAGCCACCCACCCCCCCCGAACCCTGCACAGCACATTTATCCAACTTGACACTGGTTAAAATGACCATCAAAGGCCAAAAAAATAAAAGAAAGGCAGTGGCACAAGCGAGCGGGTCAGAGTGAATGGAATCGCAGGGACTTTTGATGTCACTAAGACATGCTGGCTGAGATGACTTGGACAGAAAGGAATCTGAATGTCTCCAGCTCTGGCTAACTGGCTGTCTTCCACTATCCCACCCAAGGTCCCCATCCCTGAGGCCTCTCTGCTGGGCTGGCTGAGGTGTCCACAGAGCCTACCGTACTCACGGAGTTTGCCCTTCCTGGGCTGGGTTTGCTAAGGGTTATGGAAGCCACAAATTGCATCTGGGACCACTGTGTCACAGAGCCTGCTGCCTTCTCCCCTCCAGAGCAGCCCACACTGCCGAGGAGGGCCCATGTGAGCTTCAGGAAGCCCGAGCTCGACCGTGGTCTTGGCCTTATCTTTCTGAGTGGCTTCAGAGTGTAAGAAAAGGAATGAGGGTGGTGTCTCTTTCATGCATGGGAAGAGGCAATGGGTAGGGTCAGCAAGTGGAAATCTGGGGGATTTGTCCCTTGCTGGCTGGTGGGGGTGGAGAGGCCTTTCTGTAGGAAATGGTCTTTCCTGTAGGAAATGGTCTTTCTTGTAGGAAATGGTCTTGCCTGCAGGAAAGCACCTCTAAGTTACAGAAATGATCTCCTCTGGGGAGAGTTCCTTGCAAGGGCAGCCTAAAACAACGCCAGTGGTGCTTGAAATTCCTCTGAATGCCCCTGCACCTCTCTCCCCCAGGGCATCTTGGAAAGTAAAGGATGGTGCTCTGCATCCTTCCTATTTCTATTGGTGCATAATTAGTTTCTACAGAATTTTAACCACTGACTCTCTCATTCATTTTGTTTTTTCATTCCATTCAAAGCAACTGTATAACTGTGTATCCTTTTAATGGATTTTGGAAAATACGTAGTGTATTTCAGAGCAGAGGACTTAGCTGGGAGGAGGAGGGAGGGGCAGGTCTGGGGGAGGTCTGTGTAATTTCGGTGACTTTGTACCATGGCCAGCTCAGCAAGTGGCAGCTGGAGTGCAGTGAGCATTGAAGGTTAACTATTTCTGATAGACTCCTCTGAAGTCTCGCGGTGGGCACTGTGGTTGCCTCTCAACATCTACCCCAAATCCACCCGCCCCCCACATTCATACTGTGTAACACCTAGAGTTTAGGTTGAATAGGCTGCTCTCCTGGCTCTGTGGGTGGGCCTTAATTAGAAACCTTCACAGGGAGCAATTCAGAGCTGGGCAATAAATGGAGGCAGTAAGTTGGTCTGTCCATTCCGTGAACAAGATGGTGGCACAAGTCCAATACAGTTAAAATAAAAACAGAGAGATTGCTGGAATCTCCTCTAGACTCTGGAGGAACCATCAGTCCCTGTTGCTGCTTGGAGCATTCACTCCTCTCTCCAACCTTATATACTAGTCATCTATGTTCAAAGCATAGTTCATTTCTCAGTGCTAGGGATACCAAGTCTTCAATCTCAAATTTAGTAAAAGTAGAAAGCAAAGAAATGTATAAGTACATTGTATACTGTCCAATGACAAGGTCTAAGAGAAAAATAAAAATATAAGAAAACAGAAAGACACAGTGGGTGGGAGGTGGATCCTTTAGATAACTCCCTTTAAAAAGAGAGCTGTGTAGAAGTAGGTGAGATTGCTCCAAGCTGAGGAAACCTAAGAAGGCATACTGATGAAGGCGACATCTGAAATAATCAGAAAAAATTGACAGAAGAGATTGACTATGCAAGACATTTTTTAAATAAACCTATTTCTTAATACTGAAAAGTGAGGCAGGTGAGGCTTAGCTGAGACACACCGAAGGGATGCAGGGTCCGTCCAGAAATAATTCGTGGAGAGAGCCGTTTGGTCACGATCACACAGCAAGTTTATTAAAAGCAGGAACAACGAGTTTAAACTCCCTGCAGGCCGGGAAAGTTACATCAGGGAATGCACACATGTGTGTAACATCTCACATAGGCAAGATGGATTCTTGTATGTGTCTGAGGGGTGGGGGCTTCTCCCTTCGTGGGTGTGTCCAGGTTATCTGGAGTAAAAATGGTGTGAGTATCTAGGAGTGTGTCCCAGACGCAAGTTGCTATGGTGGGTCCTTACTCTTAGAAGTCTCAGGTTTTGCCTGAGTTAATTTTCAGCTCACACATCTGTTTGCATACTGCTGAATAGATTAAGCGATGCTGCTTCCACGTCAATAAGGTTAGGAGGTAAAGGAGAAAGATGAAGCAAAGAGTATTTAAAAGCAGTATTTTTAAAGTTGCAATTCCCTTCTGGGTCAAGAAATTATTTTAATGGGTCATGACCAGATTTTTTTAATGGAATGGAATAGAGTAGAATAAAATCGATTAGGGTACATCACACATTGAAAGGGTAAATGCTATTATGTGAAATCTTGCTTCAGTTACATGTATGTATGTGCATGTTTGCACATGTATATACCAGTCATGATGCAAACTATACTTTTACAGGGGATCACAGCTTGTAAAAACTGTGCCAACACTGACTTAAAGGGTTTAAATCCATGTCAATGTAAGAGTGTGGTAACATCAGTTTAAAAAAAAAAAAGATACATTAACCAGTGGTTTTGAAGACAAATACTTTGAGTCTGAGCTTAAGGTTTCAGTTGAAAATCTAAACAGGAAGTGAGCAAAGATGGGGAAATGTCAAAACTAGGGATATGAATTGAGAATTCTTCGGCAGAGAAATTGTGTTTGAAATTATAACAGTAAGTAAGGTTACTAAAGGAAAAAGCACAGTGAACAGAAAAATCATGTCAAGGATAAAGCATTAGGCCATAATAAGATTCAGGGGAAAGAGAGGACAGAGAAAGTCACAAAATGTCAGAGCAACAGAGGACTAAAGAAAACCCACAGATGAAGGGCTAGCACATCCCCTCAAGAACAGAATTTCAATTACGTCAAATGTCCTAAAAGGTCGAGGAGGAAGGCGAAATTAGGAAAGAGCCACTGGGCCAAGCAACCTAGAGAACACGAACAATTTTCAAGAAAACGATTCTGCCGAGTGTTAGAAATACAAGCCAGAGTCATGAGCACATAAAAGCAGTGCATTTTGCAATGAGAAGCATTGAATGACTCCAGGATTGTCACCTTCACGTCTCAGACTCATCAGATGTTACAAGTCTCTGCTCTGGAGTCATGACCACCATGTTTGCCTCTTCATTCATCCAGTTCCTTGACCATTTGTTGACACATCTTAGATTCTGCCTTCAGGTACTAATTACCAATGACACCAAACATACTTCAAGAGCCTGGAACAAGGTGTCATCATCAAAGAACATGTCTTTAATATTTTCACTGCCAATGAACAAACTTTGAGTCTCTGAGGGGCTCCCATTCCCAGTTGCTCTATCTCCATCTGAGGATCCCAGGAGATTCATCTTCAGGAAGAGACTGCTTTTTGCTTGGTAACTCTTGAAGGAGACGTGTGGTCCTGCAAGGGTGAGGCTCAGGGCCCAATCTGGGGGGAGAAGGATTTAGACTGTGCCAACTTCAAGCTTTTAAATCGTAAAAGTCAAAGGGGTGTCAGCCTTGAGTAGAGAGGCTGTTATGCTGTTTACCGATTTGTGGCTTCTTTGGGACTCAGAGATTAGAGGTTGTGGTTCAGGATGTGGGGAAATGGAGCTGAGAGAAGAATGTGCGCACTAAGAAGACTGTGGTTCCAGCAGGATGGCAGGGGCTGAGGACTAAGGAGAAACCGCCCTCAGAGACTGTCAGAGCTACCAGTGGATTCTAGCGGCAGCATCTCATCTCCAGTGTCACAGTGTTCTTCCCAAAGCTGTCATTCTCTGTAAGCCACAGTTTCTTGACTGCTACAGTCTCTCACAACTAACAGCTAACATTGACCCAGGGCTGACAATGCGGTGCCAGGAGCGCTTCTGTATTATTCACTCATTCATCCTCAGCAACTCAATTCATATCACCCCATTTCACAGAGAAAGGAACCAAGGTTCAGTCATTTGTTTTAGGTCATACAACTAGAAAAGGTAGGAACCTGAATTTGAACTCATGAAGCATGACAACGGGGCTCCTCTCAACCACAACACTCTGCATCTGTGTGCTTGTGATGGCTTAGGGGGCAGAGGATCTGCAATGGCACTTGGGTGGAATGGACCAGAAATCATGGTGCACCATAGAGAGGCAAAAGTGAATCCAGCAGAGGCCCTCTGGAAGACTTCTTAAGGACTTCAAGGAAGGACTTAAGAACTTAAGGAAAGAATTTGACAATAGCATTAGGAGAATATAAGCAATTCCTGGGAATCTGGAAGTCCTTGGGAAGGACCCTGGAGTTCTTTAGTACATGGGTCAGGGACTCTCACTGGAGAAATGCACACCTGAAATGGATAGATTCCACCTTTGTGAAATGTACTAACACATATATATACTGTGTCATTCACAATGCCTGAATGCTCGGTAATGGGTTGCTATATATATTAGGTCTTCCTTCCATTTTCTGATACTCTCTAACTTCCCTCGAAGGACAAGCTAGATTTTCACTCAGTTACCATGCTTCAGCTCATATTCATTGTCTATTATTTGCAGGTCAGCAAGTCGACTCCATACAAGTTCCCCTTCTCTGTCAGTGGTATTTCTATGGTGTATGTGCAGCCTCCTGAGATACTTTACATTTTGGAAAATAATCATAATTATCCACAGATAAATAGACCAGAATGAAATCAGTTTTCCCCACTAATAAAAAAGATTTATGTGTATGTTATTTTTGATCAAAGTAACTGAAAGAAGATGGAGGAATTGGAAGTTTAAACATGCAGTTTGCAGTCCATTCAGCAGAGACGAAAATGTATTAGACTAAGACAAATATTAGTTAGAACAATAAGTGGTCATTTTGTGTCTTTGGAAAAAGAACGCCATGAGAAACTTAGGTGTGGAAAGACAAGATAACTGCTTTCCTCCCCCCAACCCAGAAAGAAAATAAGCTACTTATCAGGCGTGAGTCTATGGTGTATGGTCAGCCTTATTAGCATATCTTAATTGGGAATTAGACTGTCATCATCTGAACACAGTATAAATAAAAACCTGGGAAACAAAGTAATTCATTTAAATTCCAAATGCACATCAATAGTTTCCTACCTATTTTTTAAAGTTTTGCCCTTATTCTTTTCTTCTCTTTTTCTTTGTTCATCATTCTTTCTTCTATCTACAGCCATTCACTCAACTTTACTGTCCTAATCCCTTATGTACAATTATATATGTAATATATTTCCACAATAATCAGAAGTTATTGCTTCATTTTTATCCCTTCTCTGTTTTATACCGCTTTTCCTTTATCTCTACCTAACATTACTCGTTCTCATTCATCTTTTGCATTCTTTCCCTCTTTCTACCTTTTTTCCTCTCTGTCACTAATGCACACAAAACCAGTATCACATGAAAGTCAAGTTACAATGACAACTTCTCGCTAGTTACAAATCCCAGGGACTTAGGTTGACATTAGATCAGATGAATCGCGCAGTGTGTACTCGGAGCTGCTAACGTTTTCTGACCCTCCCCCATTTCACATCTGGTGGAAGAGCATTATCTCCTCAGAGCAGCTCTGAGAGGAGCATCCCACTGAACCTCTTTAGCCAGGACTCCATCAATAAGACGAAAGACAAGTGTGTGCTCTCAGAGCAGAGGACATCAGCACCTGTGTTTACAGCCAGGTTACAGCAAGCAGGTTTCCATTGCTTTGCAGTTGCTTAGCACACAGTCAGCGACCTTTCCCCTGAACTTGGGAGAGTCAAGAACCTGTTGGGCCTGGCTCCTGCAGAGCCTAGGAGTGGTAGTCCCCCCACCCCGCTAACTCCAGGACTCGTGGTAGTATCGGAGGGTGGTGTGTTTCAGAGAGACCTTCAAAATAAAATGAAGTAACCTTATACCAAACATGCAACTAACTGGTATCTCATAGACCTGTCTGGTTGTGCAAAGAGCGTGAGTGACATCAAAGGTAGCTGCCAGGGAATGTATGCAGCGCTACTGATGGAAGCTTTGGTTTTATCCTCATGGGTGGGAGTCTAAACTGCAGAGCCAAACAGAAGACCTTGCGTTTGTCAGGAGTATGACATCTGATTAATTTGATACTGTCTTCTGGGAAGCGGCTGGGCCTGCTGGAAGAATTCTACAAGCTTGCCCACGATGAAAGCTCTGACTGCCTGCAGGTCCCAGGGAACACTTGAAGCACTGTGGGCAGCAAGCACCACGTTCCAGGGAGGGCTCAGCAGGAACCTGTGAAACTTGGCCCAAGGATGTCTTTCAAGGTCTCTGACACACCGGAGCCAAAAGTTGCCCTGGACAGCCAAGAAGAAGCCCCACTTTAGTCTTCAAAGTACTGAAGAACCAAGCTTGGCTAGGGTTATTCCAAACCCTAGCAGATGTGGAAATCTGTCCAATCCCACCAGACTCCAACTACTCTTAAAACTATACTCCTCTTTAGTTTGCATTTCTATAATCATACAGCTAAGTGCAGTGGTGCACCTTCAGTATTAAACCACATGGTGCAGTGGTTGTATGTAGTGTGATTGGTCCCCCCACCCCACTTTTTTTTTTTCAGTAGGACATGCCCATGACCAAATGTATTATTTCACCTAGAAATAGAAATGGAGACCCAAGGCCTGGCTCCCTGAAGTCTAACTGCTTTGGATGTCCCATTGGAGGCTGGGTTGTAGGGATCTGGCCTAAGAGAACCCCGTGTACAGAATCTGACAGCAGATATTCCAAATTTAGTCATCTTCTGCCTCCTCTGAACAGGAAGGTGATCTAGTATATTAAAGTCAGGTATGTAATCAATCACAGAATGTACAAAGGTATTCTTGGGGCCCAACAATCTCCCCAAAAGCCAAGATGAGCAACAGAAGACAATACACCCTGTAATTCTGGTCTTGGGGTATAGGTTTATGATCTAGAAAGGCAAACATCACTTTTTCTTAGACAACTGACATTTTTCTGAAAAATGTGCAGTTTGTGGATATGATGCATGTTCACTGAACAAGTAACTCCTTGGTAATATTGGAAACTGGATATTCTTTCAAAGGAGAAAACGGAAGCAAAAGATCATTAAGAGACACAAAAAAAGTGATTCTGGAAAAAAGATAAACTTAGGTATCTGGTTACCAAATCTCCACTGGATGGCGTCCACTAGACATTATTGAGTCCTTTATCTCAAAATCAGTTGAGAAAGTACACATTATACATCAGTCTTGTTCATTTCAACTACTTAGAATATACAGCTACCCTGGGATACAAACCAAATATAAAATTCAATTACATTTTGGAAAAGATATACTATTGCAGGAATCTAATCTCTCATATGCAACTTTTATATTCACCTTTTATGTTGATGTATCAGAGTACAGAAGACATTACCCCAAGATCCTCACCTTCATGGAGACTCCATTTCCACAAGTGAGTGCTCATGCACCCCAAATTGCCCAAGATGGCTCTAATTTCAAAGATTCTGTCCCAGCAGCACCATATGTGGCCTCTTACTTCTCAGATTAGCCTGACTGGCCTCCAGAAGACATGGACTTCAGCCTCACTATAAACACTGCTTTACATGTTCAGCAAGTTATTACTGAGCCTCCTGCACATGACACTGTGTGAAAGTAAACCAAACACCATACTAGGCCCTACAGGTGCTCAAATCTATTTAAAAAAAAAAAAATCAAACCAATGAAAAGACATAATATCATTGTCAGGTGGAAACACGAACACCAGGTTATGGGCACGCAGGATTTCAGGAAGTAGTTCAGGGAAGCAGAGGCTTTGAGACATGTGGAACTAATCTATCAGGTAAAAGAGGGGAGAGAGCATTTCCGGCAGAAAGAACAGCATGAAGGTTAACACAGCTTTAATGAAGTAGAAGTTTCTTTTAGTGGAATGTTCAAGGAGTCGTACACAGAAACCTGGGAAAGTGGGGGAGGCAGAAAGGTAGGAAAGACCAAAACTGGGAAGTAAGTCGAACCCAGATTCTGAAGTGTCTGGGATACCAGGCTTAGGGGATGGACCTTTATTCTTCATATAGTAAGGAGGAGTCATTGAATGTTTTAAGCAAAGTACTGGTCTAAGAAACTCTAAAGTGGCTTCCCCGCCGCTAACCACCCCTTGTCATGACTTAGACATTAAGTCTTCATGTGGGGAGAAGTCCCAGGAAAAGCCCAGGGACCAGAGTTCCTGACCCAGAGCTATGGAGAACCACCAAAATAATTTAGGATAACTAAATAATTAAAGAAATCCTTCTTTCTCTTCTTTTTTCTTCCTTCCTGCTTGCCTGCTTGTTTGCCTTCATTCCTGTCTCCTTCCTATGTCTAGAGAGAGAGAAAGAAAGAAAAAGAAAATCTCAACTTTAGGAAAAGTCTACTCGGAAGAGAATATGTGGAAGTGAAACCAATTAGAAACTGAGTTCTGATGTGACCAGCAGGGGGCAGATTTACACTAACAACTGTGGAAGAGACCAGAAAAGTGGCAATGAGGTAGGGGTGTGGACCACAGGAATCGAAGCAGTCACATGACCGAAAAGGGGTAACAGGAAGTAAAGCAGTTCAGGGGGCAAACTGGGGCAAGAGGTATAGAACTCTTACCATTGTAAGAAATAAGGTGAATTTGCAGCATGAACAAGAGAATGGAAAACCACACTTATTGAGGAATGGATGCTCTGCTACAAGCTTTTCTATGGTTTCTAACCTACAGATGACTTCTACACAATGACTGCATGCACTCATTTTATAGCCAACAAAACCAAGTCTGAATGTTCATTCTTTGAGATATTTATTGAGCATCTACTATATGCCAAGGCCTCCTCAAGGCACCCAGGACACAATGAGTGAAAACACAACTACTGATCCCATTACACAGATGTGTCATGGTGGAACAAGAAGGAGAGAAGTAACCAAACGAAAGAAAACTCAGATAATGATCATCACTATCAAAGTAACAGCACAGACTGACTGTTAGTGATGAACTTAGGTAATATAAACATTGGCTGATTTATGATGTTGCACACCTGAAACTTATATAATGTCATTATGCAATGTTACTTCCACATAATTTATGTTTTAAAAAAAAGATAGAAAGCTTGGAGGTGTGATAGATGTAACAGGGAAGGTGGGAAAGACTTCATCTAAACCCCCTGATAAATGAAAGCAGGTGCCACTGAAGTGAAATCTGAATGATGAGAGTGAACCAATCAAGTGAAGACCTTCCAGGTACAGAGGCTTCCACTCCAGGAGAACAGCAGGTGCAAAAGCGCCGGGAGGGACTAGCCTTGACATTCTCCTGGGACACAATGGCCTGGATAGGCTGGGTGCAGGGAGGCAGAAAGGACTGGTAGCAGATGGACTGGAGAGGTAGGTGGGGGACAGATCCCAAAATGGCCTGTAGGCGATTGCCAGAAAGTTGGATTTTATTTTAACTTACAGGAAATTATTCCAAGCTGAGCCCAGGCCCACACCTAACATCTGCAGAGCCCAGGAGAAAAGTTTAAAGGGAAGCCCTAGGCCATATATTTCTTCCCACCCGGCTCCATCCCACCCACAAAGGGGTTCACACGTGTGCATATCCTATAGCCCTTGTGCCCAAGATCTGCCCTTTCTCTCTGCAAATAGTAACCCCTGCTCCTGCCTCAACTCAAGGGAGCCCCACGGCCCACCCTTGAGAAGATAACCCGGTGAAGGAACTGCAGGCGGGCGCTTAGGTCTCTTTGGGAAGGAAATCCTAAGTTCTCAGTACCCAAAGTGTGGTCTAGGAGGGATCTGGGCTCCAAGGTAAGAATGTCCCCTTGACCCCTTGAGCTGCCGCTGAGTAGAGACCTTGAAAGTATCAGGGACCCTGCTGTACAGGTCTAAAGAGATACCACCCAGGTCTGTCTGACTCCAAATGCTAACCTCCTTCCACTCGGCACATTTGTGATGTTAGCAGGACCTCCTCAGGGACTCAGGGTCACCCAGTCTAACATGTTCAGCTATCCCATCCACATGGTGGGTTGAATCCTGGTAAGCAGAACATTCTGGGTCCACCCCAAGGTCTTAGAAAGCTCCAAGCCTAAACTGAAAGATGGCAAAATAATCTCTAGAGCAACATAGACAGTACCCACCCCAAAAGACCTAAGGGTTTACAAGATTTTCAAACTTGCAGGTAATGCCCTTTGATATCCTACACTGTGAGATACAGACATCTGTGCCAACAAGGTCTACTCCATCTGCCTCTATTAGAAACACACCCTGACACAGACACTCAGCACACCATCACAGTTTTGCATCGCCCACTATCATCCACTATTCCAGTGCTAATCCGAGAGCCCACAGGTTCCAATGCTTATGGCAGCTGAACTCCAGTGAAGACTGGCTGACTGTGTGGAGAGGCCATGATGCCTTCAGCTCTCATCAGAGAGGGAACGATGACTGAAGAAGAAAAAACTTATGTCTGGAACAGAATGTTCTATAAGAAATGGAGACAAGAAGAGTTCCTCTTGACCTCCTAGGGAAAGTATATTCATTACCTATTGATATATAATCGACTATCCCAAACCTTGTGACTTAAAACTTCATTGAATACTTCCTGAGATTCTGTGGGTCAGGAATCTGGAAATGGCTTGATTGGGTGGTTCTGGGTCAGGATCTGGGCCAGGGCTGCTGTCACCCAAAGGCTCAACTGGGGCTGGAGAATCTCCTTCTAAAATGGACGCTGCCCACAGCTGGCTCCTGGTAGGAAGCCTCATCTCTCTATGGAGAGCACTCCACTCGGCTGTCTGAGGGTCTTCACGACACAAAGCTACTTTCCCCTGAGTGGGTGGTCAACAAGGGAGCAAGACAGAAGGTGTCATCTTCTATGACCTAGTTTTAAAAGTCACACTCTGACATGACTGCAGTATCCTATTGGTTATATAGGTCAGTCCTATTCAAAGTGGGAGGGAATGAGTCCACACAAGGGCATGATCAGGGGGCAAGAATCAGTGAGGTGGCTTCCACAGAAATGAAGAACATCTATCACATCTATGTTACCTTACTATGATCACTCCTTTTATTCTGTCTTCCAACAACAGGAGGAATTAGTTATCATTGTGTCCTACAAGAAAGGCTAGACTTAGAAAGGTCAGGTAAAAGCTGTGCCAAATTCTAAGTGGAAGAGGTAAGAGTCAAACACAGCCAGTCAAATGACTGTCTCCCCAAGCACAGGCTGTAAAAGTACCTAATGCTCCCCTTCTGGGTGGAAGAGAAAGAGCTCAGGTTCTTAGATGGGAGTCCAGGTGTGGTAGAAGAAAAGACAAATGACCCCAGGATTCTACTCCTAGCTGTCAACACAGTAGCCACCCGCCTTGATCCATGGGGATATGTTCAAAGACCCCCAGTGCGTGACTGAAACCATAGACAGTACCAAAACCTACATAGACTATTATGATTTTTGCATACCTGTGATGTTTAATTTATAACTTAGGCACAGTTAGAGATTAATAACAATGATGAAATAGAATAATTGCAACAATATACTGTAATAAAAGTTATGTGAATGTGTTCTCTCTCTCTCAAAATAAATCTTATTTTAAGTCATATTTTTGGACCATGGTTACCATGGAAAGCAAAACCTCACATAAAGAAGGAGCACTATACTTAGGCAAGTCAATTTTTTGAACCGACATTTAGTTATCTGTCATACAGGGCTGATTAAGGATGAAGTGGATTAATAGCTGCAAAATTCTCAGAATGATGCCTGGTACACAGTATGTGTCATAGGAGAGACTTTTATGAATACATCAATAAATCAGTCAACAAATCAATTAATCGATAGTCCTGCCAGCCCTCCATATTTTCATTCCTGTCTGAATGACTGTCTAATCTGAGTTATACTGGGAAACTCTTTATTGTTTGTCCACATCAATTTTTATCTGAACGTTCCAAGAGGACGGGGCTGTCAAGACAGCTGCAGATGACAGCCAGTGTCCCTGAACGCAGGATGGTTTGTCGGCACGTCTCTCTCGTCTCCACGGTGAGCCTTTGGAGAAGCTCTGCTTCTGCCCTTTCATGTTCCCTCTGCCTTACACACCATCCAGCTCACAAATAAATGAAGGGCACACCCCTGTGACATTAATACTGCTATTTCTGAACATGACATGATGGTACCCAGAATGACCAGAAGTCCTGGAACATATCTCGCAGGCGGGGCTGCTAACCACATCTGGGTGGACGCTCCTTCCCTGTGGGAGTGCTATTTTTGACCTTGGGTGAGTAGATGACTAGCTATTTCCATAGTCGAGAACACAGTGGACATGACCCTTTGGAATTAGGAAAGAAATATGTATGATGAGGAAAATCGTGTTCTCTCTTTTGGCTTTGTCCTTTGCCACTGTCCTGCCTGACTCCAGTGTGCTCACACTGACTTCCTTTGGGTCAAAAAAAGAAGAATGTTGACTGTGCCATCCATAGCGATGAAGCAGGGCCTGGCCTTTTACTACATCAGAAAATCTGCGGAGGGGCTGGGGCCTTGGGAATCTGGCAATATCACCAAAATAGCTCAGGAATTAGTTATTCTGCAGCAAAATCACACTTTGACTTAATATCGTTTAAAACAAAATGCCACGTTTACAAAATGAAAGGAACTACCACAGAATATTGGAATAAACTTATGAAGACTTTAATGTATTTTTCATTGGTTTGGCTGTTTGCTAATTCACTAATAACAAGGATTATAAGAACATGACCAGCAGTTATAGCTACTGCTCTAAGTAAAAGTGAGAATCTTTTATAATAAGACTGAAAGAGAAGACTGGTCATTCTCATTCTCCTGTCCCTCCCTAAAAAAGAAATCTATTTCCATGACATGACCTTGATCTAACCTATTCTGTGTGTGGGATATAACAGCAGGAGGATTATGTCTAATAAGGCGTGAGCAGGGTAGTGAAGTTTTGGTGTAAGAACCCTGGTGTCCCCAGTGACTCACAGTAGGAAAAGTGCCAATTTTCAATACCTGATTTCTCTCCACAGGCTTCCTATTTGCTGAAGTGGGGTGAGACCTGCAAATTACAACCTAAGTCTTTCTCTGACATCTAGCGTCAAAGTGTGATATAGCAGATTGGAAACCTGCCCCTCCTTAGCACAGGGATGTAAACCTCAGATGTTAGCTGGGTTGACAAGAAGCCTCCTTAAGTGCTGACTCAGGGTGTCGGAACCCTAAAGTGGGTCCTTAGTAGATATACGGGACGGTCACCACCTCACCAGTAGCTCCAAATGTAGAAAGAGCGTGCACTACCAGAAGATACACTGCATTGCTTTCACATTGTAAAATAGGCCTTATTGCTCCCAGAGTGGTAGAGCATCCTCTGGGCTTAATTACCTTCAGGTTGGAAAAAAATCAGAAATTGTTGCTTCTCTGTTGATAACTGTCTTCTTATTCTGAGTCCTCTCCAACCCTCTCTCTACCTTCACATGGTCTCCTTACTCTGATTTTCTCTGGCATATGGAATTTACATAGAATGTACCATACAGGTCAATAGATTCCAATGTAAAAAAAGGTGTGTGCAGGGTGCGGGGGGTGGGGGCGGGTTGGAGTAGCTTCTGACTCTGGTTATTAACATTTGGTAGCTAGCACCAGGACAGAATGACGTGACGCACTATATTCTTTAGCAGCGGGGTCATTGGCCCTTTGGCATTTTCGCCCTTTGGGTGCCTCGCTGGGGGAGGAGGGGTGTGTCTTTCGTTTGTAAAAGGCATAGTCTTTGACCTGAAAAACACTGCCAGTGCCAGACTGTCCGAAACACCTCAGGATGTGTGGTTCCTACCCAGCAGTGACTGTTGGGAAATGTGAATCATCCAGGGAAGTAGATGGAGACAATTGGGGAAGCAGGAAATGGTGAACCTTCCCGAGAATCAGAACCATCGATGTGAAGGGGAGAGTGAGAAACTATGAGTAGCTCAACTACACCCTCTCCGGGCAGCCCACTGAAGTCATTCCAGAACTGATGAAATTCTGTGAGTACCCATTTCCTTAGATTGCATGCAGCTTCCTCAATAACCCCGAACAGAATATTCCCTGCCAAGAAATTCCCCTGCAAACAGACCTGCTATCCCTGAGGTCTCAATGCGATCCATTTCTCCTTCATTTTAAGATGCTTTAATCCCTTCTCTTGCTTAGTATGCTGAACAAACATTTACTCAGAGCCTTGTAAGAGTCAGTCAATGTGGTAGGCTCGGGAAAGACAACAGAGGGAAAAGTCTTAGCAAAAGCCCTCAGGCACTTGCCATCAACAGAACCACAGTAGGCTCATTAGATCCTGTGTCAGTTGTCCTTAAGATCTGGCCCAAGTCAGAGCCCCTCAACCATCACTTCTCTGCCTTGTAGCCCTGAGGAGGTCTCTCCTGTCTCTCTTTCTTGCTCTGTCTCCATAATAATTATCAAATCAGGCCGGAGGCTCCCCATCCTGAGTGCTGGTCTGTGGCCCAGCGAGTGAACACTCTGTAAGAACCCCCCTTCTCAGTGATTGCAATGCCCCTGGATGACAGAGGCACTGCCGAATATGCTCTCTCTGCACCCTCAACTCCAGAAACCCCACCTCAGCTGGTCCTGGAAGCAACTTGGTAGCTACTGCAGCTCAGCGACGCCAGGAGACCCAAACAGCTCTGTGACTGGCCAGGAGCAGTCTCCCCTGACGCTTCACGGACAGCAGTGAAACAGCAGACTCCCAGGTTACAGCCTTGCTAGTTCAAATTTCAGGAAGTTATTCAATTTTGTTAAAGGACGTGGGGGAGAGGGATAAATAAAGAAAAGAGGAAAATCGATCATGCTACAGATCCATAACTGCCCCTCAAACAGCACAAAAGATCTTCTAAGACTGAGTTGTTTTCTTTATTATGTTTCAGACTGTAAAACTTCAAGTTAGTAATGCAAATATCTGACTTGGTGGAACATGGTGGATTTGTCTTAAAAAAAAGAAAACAGTGAAATTGTTGCTGACCTCACTGGAAGAAATAGCTCTGTTTAAAATCCCTCTTATTTTTGTATTTCAAATTTAGTGAATGTATGCTTATGAGCCAAATGGCACTGAGAAAGATACTGCCCTTGAAACATAACATTAGGAAATTCTTAAGTTGTTTTTTTTTTCTTTTAAGGCACAATTTGTTCTTTTGATTTTCTTTTCATCCATTTGTGATCCAAAAGCATCCCTTCAACAAAACAAGCTGTGCTAGTCATCATTAGAAAAGTTTGAGAGAATAGATGGTAGAGAAATTTGGAAATTAACAAGTTAAACTACCTTTTTAATTGGTCTGATGTCTTGATAGATGTCATATAGTCATATATAATATATAATCTATAATAATATATCATATATGACATATATATCAATTAAAAAAGCAGGCCGTTATATGTATATGATATCTGGCATATCTGGCATATACATATATTCCCATATGCTTTAGGTAGACACGGTAAAGATAGAAACTTAGACCCACAGGGAGAGAAGACATTTATAAACAACTAAAGTTCAAACACTGTGATTTGAAAAACAACATCTGTCCCTCTTGTCCAAAGCTTCTCATAATTTACTTCAGAGTAACAGCACATATTGATTCCTGCCCTTCAGCTTCCTGATCTGCTATTTATCACCACACACCTCCCAGAGACTAGATGTCAGCAACCACTGCTCATCAGGTTTGTGCATAACAGTGCATAAAGAGCTACAGAAAGAAAAAAAAAAGATTTTGCTTCCTGAATACATCATGAGGCCTTCTTCAGAGGATCGGCATTCTGGTCAACCCACCGGTCAAGCCCACTTTGCTCCTCCTGGACCAAATAGCACATTCCAAAGAGAAGCTGTGGTGGTGGAAACTCTCCCCTGATAACCAGCTCCTTTCAAATATTTCTTTGGATCCAAGCTTGTCAACATTATAAGACTTTCTAGGATGCCTGTAAAGAGTTATCTGAGACAACTAAGCTTTCTATGTTAAAATAGCAGCAAAATCCCCGGTTTCTTCCCTGTTTTCCTTCCTGTTTATCATTATCTATAAATTAAGTCTGTTCCTCATCAAACTCACTCAACAGAAAGATTTAGTAGAATCGCAGTTCTGGAAAGAGCTTTGAGAAGTCATCTAGTATAAACCTCAAGCCCTAAGAAAGTTAAAAGTCTAAAGCTGGAGTAAGAACATGGGTTTCTCCTTAAGTAAAAATTTTAAAGGACAAGTAGTGGTTGCCTGGAATTCTCAATGCGTGATTTTTAGAAATTGGTTCAAGGGCCACAAAAAAGAGTTCTGTGACAGTCATGTCTGTCAAGTGTGCAAGGAAGGGGAAAAGGTTGACTCTGGTCTAAACTACCCAAGATAGACCTTTTTTTTTCTTTCCTGAGCTTTGCTCACAGTCTTCCACCGTTATCTATTCTCATGTTCTCTCCCTCCATTAACCATCCCCTTCCAAAAGCCTCTCAGAATTCTGTCCCACCTTAGTCTTTGCTTCTGGAGACATCAAAATACCTTTTCATCTTTCATCCTAGGACCTATTTCCTAACCCTTTAATCATCTCCGTTGCTTGTTTCTATAGTCAGTTCAGTTTCTTCACATCCCTTTGAAGAGCAGTGACCAAGCCTGAATACAGTCCTCTAATTCAGGCTATAATCTGACTAATTCTGAGTAGAGAGAGATTATTGCCCCTCATCTTCAAATTTCTTCCTACATCCCAGTATCACATGGGCTTTTTTATAATATCATCTGACCAATACACATGCCAGGTCAAGGCTCCCTGTGTTCATACATCATCCCTGTTCTCTCATTGGTGAGACGGATATTCAGACGTTGAATATCATAACTGCTTACCCAAAAGCAGTCTCAATTGGGGGTTACAAAAGTTTGGGCAAAAGTATAAGATGTCTTTTAAAATGACAGCCATTTTTAAAATCAAGCAGATGTTTAAAATATTCCCAAGGGAAATTCCGCAAAAGGCGATATTTTTGGAAAGTGAATTTTAAAGAATCAGATTTTTGCAAGAAGTTGCTGGGATTAAAAAAATCAAATGCGACCCAGATCCAGGCCCTGTCCTCTAATCACCCCTCTGGGCCCACCCCAACTGCGTCGTTCTCATGGGGCTGCAGAATCCTGGTTGGAACTAACATAAAAAAGAAAGATGATCCTAATTTCAGGAAGTTAAAGTTGGTACAAAAACAATTTAAAAGTAAAACTTTAAACAAGAAGACAGATAAATTAAAATAAATATAAGAAGGGTCGGTCCCAAGTGAGCTGACCCAGGATGATGGCTATGCCCTGAGAACTTGACTATCTCAAGTTTAAACTTAGGAAATATGAAGACGCCCCAGGGATTTATATTCAAGGCTGCTTCAGGGAGATCCGGGATGCTAGAATGAACCCTTCAAAATTACCCTAGAACCCTTTTAGACCTGGAGAGGAGAGTTACCTCCGTGTCCAGCTGGCCCCTTACACCCAGATCGGAGCTTCTCATCTTCTCAACTTCAAATTAATTCTTATTCCAGCTTTCCTGTTTCACTAACATCGTGGCAAGTTTCCCAACATCCAGTCTCGTAACGTCAGAATAATCTTTATGGACTTCTTCAAGTCTTGCTGTATCATGAGGTATCTAAGTCATGTTATTTATACTCATCTTTCTGTCCCCGGCCTACCCACTTTGTCTGGTTACTTCCATTTTACTTCTCTCCACAGTACTGCACTAGTCCACCAGCTCTCTCCCCACCTCCTTTCTCTTCCCCTAGAATCCACTCTATAATATGCCAAATTAATCCTCTCAGGCACCCTCCAATTACATCAATCCCTCCTCAAAAACATATAATGACCCTTCGTGATCCCATCAAATCATATTAAAACCCTACCTCTGGGAGTCAGGACCTTGTGCAATTCTAATCTACCTTTCAAATGGGTCACTTGCTCCATTTAACTTTTTCATCTCTGGTTTTTTGTTGGTGGGTTTTGGGGTTTTTTTGGTACATTCTTCTGAGCCAGTGCCCCTTTTCCTTTCAGATGTACAACTTCCAAAACTGTATCTACCCTTCAAGTTCATCTCAGTGCTCCTCAGAGGCCTGTGCCATGGATGAGGAGTCAGAGGAGACAGGACAGAGACCTCTCTGACCTAAGTAGTATACTACTTAGAAAATCCGTATTTGGCTTCAGGGGAATTTGTGAATGTCCTAAATTTTATGGGGAAAAAAATATGTTTATGTCATGTTAGGATCATTAAATTTGATTAGAATCCATTGCAGAAATGGTTTTAATCAAATGTAATGACCCTAAAAAAGATTTGGAAACACCACCTAGAAGTATCTGTCCTCCTTCCTTCTCAACATCAGCTACACTGCACCTGTCCTGGAACCACTAGTCTAACTTCCCTCAGACGGTGAGCACCGCGGGGGGTTGTCACCTATATGATACCCCCGGCACCTCCCCTGGCACTTCTCACAAAATTATGTTGAACATCTGTCAATTATCAGGCATAGTGCCAAATACTGAGGGCAAGGAAATGGAAGATGAGTCCCGAGCCCATGGAGCTCTCAGTCTAGCAAGGGGGTCATGTAGTTATACCCTCAATTAAAATACCTTGTGAAAAATACTCTGATGAAAATCACAGTATTATGTAAACACCAGTGAAGGACATCCCAACAGTAAGGTCCCCTTTTCAGAGATGATGAATGTAGGGAGTCTGGAGGAATCAGAGAAAGGAAGGGTCTTTAGGAAAAAGGAATACTAGCACATGGGGAAACACTGCCCAAAGCACTGTGTAAGTGGTATGGTTTAGCTCAATGAAAGGATAGGTGTGAGTGCAAAGGTGGCCTAAACAGATTCTGGACTCCGAATTTTACTGTGAACAACATGAAAGGGGCAATGAAGGATTAAAAGCAGGGAGGGGAAAGGCATGGTTAGACTGACATTTTGGACAATCTTTTTTGCCAAGAATGGGAAAATGGGTTATAGCCCTGAATTTTAAGAGACTATTCAGCTACTTTAAATAAAAGTTACTAAAGGTCTAATATCATACCAAAGGGGATGCAAAGACAAAGAAAGAGTCTGGAAATATTAAGGAGTTAGAGTCAACAGGCTCCAGTTACTAATTAGATGTGAAGAATGAGCAAGAAGGAGGAATTGTGAGCGACACCTGGGCTTTGGCCTGTGCATCTAAGTGATAGGCGATTATTTCCTGAGACTGGGACAAAAAAGAAAGGTGGGAAGACCTACGAGTTCAGTTAAATTTGTAGTTCTTTTGGGCCTGGATCCAGAAAATTGGTCTGAGTCAAGATGCTGGTTTTGGAATCATCACAAGATAGGTAGTGATTAATTATATGAATTTTAATTAAGTCACCCATGCAGAATATAAAGATTAAATGAGCAGAGGGTCAAGAACAAAGAAGAAGAGGAAGAAGGTGGTGATACAAGCTAATAGTGTTCACAGGAATAGGGAATCTAAAATTATTGCCGACCCTTCGGAAACTGGTCGCTTTGGAGCGGGGAGAGCAAAGCAGGCAGGTGGCAGTGGGGCCGTCAAAGACGGGCAGAGCGAGGCTGAAAACCAGCCCCCTCAACCAGGCAAAAGGCCCCTTACTAGGCCTAGGCTTTCAAGGTTGTCCTCTGACCATCCTCCAGCCACACATCCCCATGGACAAGAAGTCTTTGAGCTTGTGGCTGAAGGAAAATACCAAGGAAAGCCCACATTCTCCTTCCAGATTTTATCCTGATTATCTAGGACCCCAAATTCCCTGCCCAAATGGCCCCATGCTATTTTCTTGGCCTCCTTCCTCCTGAGTCCAATGCATAGAGAGGGCTGACCATGCCACCGTGTGCACGCTCTAGCCCAGCCCCAGGGATGGCCAAGGGACCATTTGCATGTTAAGGGGTGGAGTGAGGGCTGGTCTTATACCGGGGGCCAGAGACTCCACATGCATGCACTCATGATCCCTCATGACGAAGGACGGAGCCAGAAGTGATCAGCAAGGAAGGTGGCTATGAGGCGGAGACCCAGTACCAACTCTCTCAGCAAAACCATTCTCCCCCAGAACTCCAAGAACTCAGAATTCCAACTGAGCCAGACCTTCGAGGCATGTTTATCAAGGTAAAACAACAGAACCTACATTAACAGACTAATTTGATAGAAAACGTCTCCATATTTAGGCATCATGTGTTCAGGTCTCCAGGGTGCTATTGCCTGGGGCCCTACAAATGTCAAGGATGGATGGAGAAGTAGATAAAAACCACACTTTCAATTAAGCTGGCCGGTGAAGAGCTGGCAAGAGGCGAAGTATTAGGGAAGAAAAGATGGTGCTATCTTGCTTAAGATGAGATAAACATGAGCATATTTTATCCACATTGAAAATTTCTCGTAGAGAGAGAAAGTTTGGAGATACAAGAAAAAGGAGGTAACTATAAAGAATCCTGGGAAACTAAAAGAACGTGGAAATCAAAAAATGCTGGTGGTGGCCATTAGCTACAGAAAGAGATTAGAGAGATGCACACTTGTTCCCCACCCCTCTGGCCGCAAGTCAGGAAGCGCAGTTCTGGGGAATGGGAAGTCAGAGACAGGTCATGGGAATGGCTAGCTAAAATAAATTTAAATTGAACAATTAAGAGTTGTGCACCTCTTTCATTTCTCTGTCCTTCCAGGATCTCTGACAAGTGTTAATAATATAATGAGAGGTAAAGAATTTAATTGACTCTGAAGAAAAAAATTGGTCGAGTCAGTTCGAGTACCACATGGTGAGGTGAACTTGGTAACTCGGTTTATGGGGGGGGGGGGTCTGGATTTTGATATTACTGCTAGAATTATTTTGACTTGAAATGTGAAAGTTAACACAATGTCAGATAAAGTAGTGTAATCGATTTCACTCATTAATCTAATAGAATTAATTCTAAAGCTTGATTTTGAAATGCCTAGTTACCCCAAAAGCTATTACAAAAAAGTATCTAATTATGTAAAACAGGTTTAATTCTGATTCCCTTTAATATGATAAATACATGTGCACTGTATCCTCGTTTTATGAGGGAGAAGCTGTGACATGAAACTAAAATGGTAAGATTTCAGAGTGCCTAAAAGCCTGTCAGTTACCATACTAAGTTGGAAAAAAGTTCCTAGGTAAATGGAATTTAAAGACATTGACATGCCAGTAAAAGTGGGAAAATTAAGATTGATTTTGAGATCAAGTGGACAGAACAAATAGGCCCAGTTTAAGAATAACACTCCATTTACAACTATATGTGTATATTTATAGTCGAGAGTTGCAATAAACACCAAGTTCTACATTCAATGGCAAACTCTGAACATGGTCAGGAAAAAGCAATTCTCTGGCCCTAAAACAACCACGTCTTCAGAATATGAGCCCATAGTCACTATCCCAGCCTCCATCAGAAACACTTCTACTGAGACAGGCAGGGTCCTGAAGCGGTGGGCTCCCAGGCTGCTGGCTTATGGAAAACTGTATCTGCCCTTTGCACTATGCAATGTCCAGCCACTTCTTAGCAAAAGACTTCAGAAACCATTAATTACCCCATGGTGAGCGGGTCTTTGGTTGTTTAAGTGCCCTCTTTTCACTGAAATCATTAATTTCTCCACTGGGAGCATTATTTGCGCCTCCATTCTGAGCATCCCATTTCCTGTTCCCCCCTGAAAATGCTCCTGTCAAGGCAGGAGGTGGGCTTCTGGCAAGAGATTTTATCATGCTCACTGGGCCATCATCCGCCAACTCTCCCCACAAGTTTCAGACTAGTTACCTTGCAGGTCATTGATTGGTTGAGGAATCTTTAAAAGGACCAGCTCTAGACCTACATACAGGTTGAGCGACTTCAGTGTCTTCGTGGCCACCCTTCCTCACACGCCTTCTCCGCCCCCTGTAAAGCTAAGGAATGGTGTGGCCTTGGCTAATTTCTGTCACTGGACACCAAAGAACCCACAGAACGGGGTCCCCCTGCCCTCTTACATTATGCAGGGTCTGAGGAGCAAGAGAGGATTGTAGCTTCCAAAATTTAAACTATCTCATTTCCCATTGAAAATAATAATGATCATTTTTTTAAGATAACCATTATTTTCCAGACTAGATTATCAAAGTCTTTTTACCCCATATCATAAGCAAAATAGCTGTAGATTGTCCCTGTGGGAAAAATACATTCTGACTTCCAAACAATTTAGGAAAATAACTTTTGGAACTATTCCTAATGGTGAAGAGCTCAACAGTTTGTTCCTCCTTCTCCACCCCCACCCCCGTGTTCAATTTCCCTCTTAATATGGTCCCTCATTTGCCCGGCGAAGATGGTCAGACTTGACGGCTGGCTCTACAGACGTCTCAGATGAGCAGTTAAGCAGACTGAGCAAGAGCCTACCATCGCATGGTGCACAAGACGTGCGGTGCCAGTGTCTGGTCCTCCGCCCTGGGGCTGGCTCCCTGGCAGTGTCAGTTCACACCATCCTGACATCAGCACAAGAGCCGGCTGGAGAGCCTGGCGCACGTAAGGCCTTGCAATGCTTCTCACCTGGAGTTGTCCGGAGCCAAGCCATGAAGGCGGGAACAAAGAGTCCGGCATTTGGGGCAGAGAGACATGGGCAGGTAAGTTGCAGCAGAGGGACAGTCCCAGGAACTACCAGCTCACTTGGTGGGTTGAGTGAAAATCGGTCAGCCCTCCTCTAGGCTGCAGAGTTCCCACTGCCTCCGCCCCTGCAGAACTCCGGCCATTTTCTCTAGGCCCGAGGAGGCTGGGTTGGAGGAAGGTAGAGCCTTGTCTGCGTGGTCTTTCCTCCCCCAGACTCTAGTTGCAGCAGCGACCACCCAGGAGTTTATCAGTGCAGCTTCATGGCTGCCAGCTGGGGCCCACCTGCCTTCCTTAGCGAAGCAGGCTAGGTGCGGCTCCCAAGCACCTATCCTCCCAGCTGCCCTTGGCTCCGAGCTGCTTGTTTCTCTGGAATGCAAAGATATGTATGGCCCGAATTTAGAAAACTCACTTTTGATAAGCACTTCATGTTTGCGACAGCCGGGTACAAAACCCTACCCGCTTACCAGTTTTGATGAACCCCACGAGCTTCAAGGCAGAGGTTTGCTTGTACCAAGACGGGAAAGCAAAACGGCTTCAGCGTGGTTTCGCGCCAGCGGTGAGTGAAGTCAGCTGAGTCTGCGTTCGGAGCTTACCCCCCAGGATCCTCCCTGGGAGCTACTTCCTACCAGTGCATGTACCATTTCAGTCCTGCTTTCGCCAATGTGAGTGCCATTTTAGGCTCTATGGGGTGATTCTGTGGGTTCTTGGGGCCCTGGGAACGCTCCACTCCTTCCATGTAAATGAATGTTAACTACTTCCTCACTTCATGCCAGTTGCGCTTAAGAAAGGTTTTATGGGGCGCCCCCTGGTGGAAGAGCCATTTGGTCGGCTAGCGCGGACACATACATCTACAGGACCCGAACTTGTGTCCCGGACCAGGGGGCACAACCAATGAAAACAACTAAAATAAATAAAGTACTCCTTCCCCTCTCTCCTTGCCTGCCTGACTGCTCACCTTCATTCCTGCCTGCACCCTTATTAAAAAAAAAAAAAAAAAAAAGCTTCCACTTTCACTTTCTGACGGGGGGTGGGGGGGGAGACCTGTACATCTTTAAAGTTAATCACTCCTCAGAATCTGTTGCAAAACTTCTAGCAAGTTGTCTGCTTTCCTCCTGCCTCTCACTATCTTAGCCCATTCCTCTTTGTTCCCCAAAACCTAACCACCTTTGACACGTTTTTTTGGCTGGGACATTTTAAATGTATTTTAGTTTATTCTGGTTTTTTCTTACTAAACATAGGAGAGAACTTATTTTGTTTAAGTGCAGAGTACTGCTCAATGTCCTCGTAATTTTCACATGCCTTCTTTCAAGGCCTTTCTAAAATATTTTTGTGCTGAAAGCCAGTGGGGTTTTGCACAGGGATTATAATGGCTAAGAACAGCATGGAGTGGCATAGCAGTCTATTAACCATTAGATACCTTGATTTAAGACTTTCACCTTGATGAATATGCGTTGTTATTGCCACAGGTACCATTTTTGAGGTGATGGAGAGTTCAGTGACTCCTCTTCTCTACACTCGTAATTTGGATCAATTTATCTAGGAGTATTTACTCAACCACTTAATTCATTTCCACTCTACCTAAGACATTTAATTCAGCAAATGTATATAAAGCTTATCTTTATGAGGGCCTCTGAAAACCTCTTGTCTTCTCACAGCATAGCCAAGATTATCTTGCAATTTCCATAAAGAACTGAGTGTCACTACCTAAAAGGGCTAAGTGTCAAGGATCTCTGTTTAAGCTTCTTTTAAATTATTTCTAAAAATGTTTAGTAAGCCAGTGCCTTATCCTTGATACGGTTGTTTCCTCCTTTGATGGTTAATTTCATGTGTCAACTCAGCTGGGTCATGTATGACCCAGTATCATTCTGGATGTTTTTGTGAGGGTGTCTTGAATGAGATTAACATTTCAATCAGTGGACATTGAGTAAAGTAAATTCCCTCCAAAATGTGAGTGGGCCAAGGCCAATCAGTTGAAGGCCTGAATAACACAAAGGCTGTCCTCCCCCAAACAAGGGAAATTCCGGCAAGCAGTCTTTAGACTCCAACTTTAGCCATAGCTCTTCCCTGGGTCTGCCAGCACATCCTGCTGATTTTGAACTTGCCTGCCCTCATAATTATATGAGTCAGTTTCTTGCAAAAATCTGTCTCTTGATAGATGATATAGATATGATATATACATATAGTATACATATATATACATGTGTATATATACATGTATGTATATATGTATGTGTTATATAATGGTTCTTTCTGTTTCTCTGGAAAACCCTGACTAATAAACCTCCATTCATCATTCAGTTCTTTGAAGTAGAAGATTTTGTCTTGGCAGGAGAGGTAACCTTCCTTGGGTAGGACTGGGAGTTTGTTGGGAGAATCTGACTAAATAAGGAGAAGAGAAGACGGACGTTGTAGAAAAGTCTGATTCATGACTGCACATATGCCATGGGGGAGAGATTTCCAGGAGTGCTAAGGAAGGGAAGTAGAGTCTTAAATAATCTGAGAAATCATGCAGGACTCTGACAGGGTATCAATAATCAATGCAATATTTTTAATTCAATTTAAAATGTTGGATTTTATTTTCAGATTCCATTGTGTAGTTTTTTGTTCATTATTCTGTGCAATTATTTTATACAAGACCACATGTGATTGGAAGATTATTATTCCATTTTCAAACCATTCTCTCCACATTGATATTGGCATGATACTGGGGTACACAGGATTCCCTTTGCTCTTTCACCACATATTCTAATCCTTAGTGCTCAAAAAGCTGGGAATTGTTCCTTCCTCATAGAGCCCATACAGATCTGCCCCAGTTCACTAATGGATGAGCTCCTGCAAAGACATGTGGTGCAAAGCTTTGTGAATTGCTTTCTGTCTGAAGACTCAGTAGAGAAGTTGGTTATTTCAAAGAAACTTTACAAGCATCTCATGTCTTAATGTCATAAGCCAATCTGATTCAAGATCATACCTTCTGTCGAATGTTTTGACTTAAAAAGTTCCAATTTTTGCTGAAGAGTTTTAACTAAAGCAACATAAAGTTATACTTAATAACATTCAGTTGCCTGAAAGAGTTATGATAGAAACACCTAATGTGTTGCCAGAAAGTAGGTTAATATTGCCAATAAATGCCAAGTTGTCCAAGTCAAACTGACTGACAACTTAATTAGGAATAAATGTCTCTGATACCAATACTTTCCTACATTTTAGAAAATAAAAACATTCACATGGTGTAGGGAATCAGAATCTTTTAATATCCCTAGAGTTATAAACATTTGTATCAAAATATTTACAATTATAGTATATGAAATATCACTCTATTAAAGAAGAAGCCAAATACAGTACTAGAACAACCCACCGACATAATGCAAATTACATGAGACATAAATGTCACAGAAACAAAGAAAAAGACAAGGGAATACATGGTTCACTCCAGTTCATAGTTGGGATTTTTAACATAACATTGAGTATCTCTTTTGGCAATTATCTGATATGTGAGTATGTGTCCGCACATAGGACCACCTTCTATAATCATATGATAATGAAATCATAACTTAAAAATTTATCGTCCCACAGTTTTTACTTGCCAATCTCTATCCCCAGCCCAGATAATTTAATGGCCTGCCCTCAACATTCCTTTAACCAGAATGAACATAGAGAAATACACTTACTAATAGTCCTCTTACATAAATATCAGCAATCATAGCATATCAACTCCCCCCCAAAAGAAAAAGTATAGAAGAAATTGGATGAGGAGAGCATTTGGTGAAGGAAAGTAGGCAAGATATCTCAGATTCTCCCTGGGGTTGATCTTCTCAGATTTTTTTTAAAAGTCTTCTCCCCCAAAACACCCTTTAGGCAGAATCTGAGATGGCTTAAAATAGCTGCTCCAGGCCAAAGCAAAGCCTGCTTAACCAGGAATAACATACAACTTCTAAGTCCTATATAGAAATGCTCCTGCGACCTCAGACAGCTCAATTACCATCTGACTTGGAACCGTAAGAGTTTTTGCTTTTTTTTTTTCTTACAGAAAAGATCTCCCCATCACCTATCTGGTTATCTATCTCATGGGAATTTTCTTATTCTCCTAGGATTGTAGACACTGTGTTCTTACATGACTGAAGTCTAGTGTGCTTAATACTTTACAATGGTATAGCACCTTTCACCCAAGCACTTGTTTAGTTTCAGTTTGTGTGTGTGTGTGTGTGTGTGTGTGTGTCTGTTAATTTGCTTCCAGAATTGCCCTGTCTCACCTGTGGCATGGAATAGGTAGGAGCTCTGAAAGGTGACCTCTCTAGCCAGTGTCCAAGCTAGAGTGACCATGGAGCCCAGGAGCCCTGATCCCCATTATGGATAATTAGACAAACTTAATTCAAGAGGTGATGATTTAGAGGGAGAGTAACAGACTGTTAAAGAGCTATGTCCATCGTTCTCCCATGATTTAATTCTAAGAAACACTGACTATGTGAAGAAGGGATCCTAAAAACATAACCCAAATGCAGCACTGTTGCGAGATTACCCCTGGGTCCCCTAATTTGTGCGGGGGTTTCTGTTTGTTTTTTGGGGGGGGTGTTTAACCACAGAATTGCTCATGTGTAGCTCTACAAAGACTCCAGAAGAGCTGCCTTGCTTGAAGCGAGAGGCCTAGCAAAGTCCATAGCGAGAGGTCTCAGGAGGGACAGCTGCGTGAGGTCTGGTCTGTGTTCTGACCATCCCCCAGGCCTTCCGTTCTGAAAAGTTCTCTTGGTTTAGCGAACCCACCAACTTGGCCCAAGGACTCTCTCTCTCTTCCTCCCATTTGGTCACAAATACCACTGAATTCCACGGAGCTAACAATCTGTTCTAAAGAAGGATAATGACTCGCTGGTCAAAGCCTTCCGGCAGGCCCTTCAGACTTGGAATGTGGTGTTTTGCTTTGGGTCAGAAGGTTGGGATAGCTTTCAGGCTTAGCATATTCAGCATAAAAACAATATCTGCTCTGGCCGGAACGTGTACCGCGATTTGAACAGGGTGCAGCAGGTCTGAGGATCTCAGTGTGAAACCCAGGATCCACCCTCAGAAGCAGAGCCAGTGAGGTGGCAGCTGGTGGGATTCCAGGTCATGTGTGGAACTGGGAACAGCTGGGTCCCAATCTGGTGGCTGCAGAGAGAGGCTCTCCGGTCTGCAGCCAGGGAGCATGGATGGTTCCAGCCAACTGCTTTCTCCCCAGGGCAGGGGCTCCAGAGCTTAGCAAAACTCCTCACAAAAACATGGGTTTCAGCCCCTCCCACCCTAACTCCCCCTTCCCCCCTCCCCCTCTTGAATTTTCCTGCACAGCAACTTCCACTCCCCTCCCAGATTCAACTGTCTCCTTCCCACTCCCCAGACCCCCCTATACTTGCTGGCTCTCATTTCTTTCTCAGGACCAGATAAAGAATGCCAATGATAAAGCTAAAGCAGAAGCAGATCCAGGCGAGGATGAAGGAATAGCCGTGGTGACTTTTCTGGAACCCGTTGATACCACTGTTGGCATAGTGATGAGTGTAGATGGACACCCCAACCATAATACATGTCCCTGAGGGGGAGAAAAATGCAACGTTTCAGGTTCTTTAGTTTCTTTTTTATATATACATGAAAATCAAGAAAAATTCTTTCATCATTTTAAAAAGATCGTATTTCCTTCACTGGCAATGGGAAAATGAAATCTGTTCAGTCCCCAACAGTAATTCTGTTGATGTGCCCAAGCGTGATGGCTGTATTGATAGATCAGAGGTGTGTGGTCAAACACAGACCCTCACATCTGCCACCCAGCCGTCCCATCTAGACCCCAACATATGTAGGCAGATTGCCTAAGAGGAGCAAAAGAACATGGAAGGGTGTTCTGGAAAGGTGACAGAACTATGTGGAGAATGACAATAGCATGAGACTGGCAATGAATGTGCACCCTGGAGCAGTAGTCGTGTCTGCAAGTGCTCTTGAAGGTTGAACTCCAGCCCCTGAGTAGCTCCCAGCAGTGTGGAGGGTCTCAGAAAGAAAACAGGCAACCAGAGGAGAAACTTATACAAAGCAGTTTCTCTGAGCCATGTGCTCGACCATTCAAGCTGTTTGAGACCTGTCTACCTGGAAGCCCCTTCCTCATAAACTCAATCCCTCCTTGAAATACTCACAGCACACCAGCATGGTAGCCCCCGAGAGGAAAAAGCGGTTTCCTTTCTCCATGGTGAAGAGCTGGAATACAAAGACCACAAGGGAGATGATGGAGAAGATGATGGAGAGGATCATGAAGGCTTGCACCGCCTTGAGGGCATCTGTGGGCACAGGATGGGGAGAACAAGAGCGTTAGGCCAGCCAGATTCCCCAGGCAGTCAGTTTCCCTGATGACACGAAAGGTCAGCACCGAGACCGCCATCATTATATATGTACCTTCATTGGCATACGAAAGGGTTTCATTGCAGTCACCCATCGTACAGTTTTTCCAAAGACCTACGGATCCTTTGTACACATCTGAAACCACCCAGACCTGAAATTAAAAGGAAACAAAACATCGTTTTTAAAAATGGATCCTTTGTCGGGCACACCCTGGTGGAGTAGATGCAGTCCACACACATCCCAAGGACCTGGGTTCCCAGGGTCAGGGGACCAACCAAGATGAACAAGAAAATTAAAAAAAATAAAGCGCTTCCTCCTCCTCTCTCTTCCTGCCTGCCTGCCTGCTCACCTTTATTCCTGTCTGTACTTTCCCTTAAGAAAACAAAAGCAGAAAACTGACCCCTGGCTTTCAAATAAAAAGGAATTCAGCTTGTGTGAGGACCAAATCTTACAATCTTAAGACAGACACCATATTTAGTCATAAACATTGTTAAGCAGCCTCTTTTTGGTGAAAATGAGGTCTGACTAAAACTTAAGTCACAAGATCCTCAAGAGAACATCGATTGTGTAAGCAGGAAAAAAAGCCCCTTTTCTGGCTTTCACATTCTTCATCAGTTTAAAAAAGAAATAAGTAATTCAACCATAATGGCTTTAAAATTCTACGTGTCAGAAACAGACACCCTGTGTGAGAAAACAGTGTGCATAAATCATACACTCGATGAAGATTATTTCATGGAAAGGGCCTGGCTAAGAAAAAAAATTTAAGGGGACAATTAAGATTCGCCAGGGCAGGAAAACAGTTGTGCGTGTGGGTGGTCAGTAATTAGTTTCATACACACAGAAGGAGAAAACTTTGTCACGAAAGGCAAAGTTAATAGCCAGAGCTGTCACTTTCAGCTGGGGGCAGCTGAAAGCAGCAATGACCACACTGTATTTCCCAAGTCTCAATATGGTGCTGGTGCCGGGGCTGGTACCCTTCCTACCTGGACCAAGACAACGAGCTATCCTTCTGGAATGGAAAACAAAACAAAGGCCCAATCCACACAATCCACACAGTGTCTGTTAAAATGCACATTATTGGATGTGCAATCACCAGCTTGATTCAATAAACAACTGTGAGCCAGGCCCTATTTAGGGGTGATAATTTAGATGTTCAGTACTTGGAACCTATTAGTACTATTTAAAGTTGTTGATCAGATCCGTTATCCTGAGAGACTCAGGTTAGCATACAGAATGGCTGCATTTGAGTCTGGAGGAGGCCCATGGGCAGGGGTGCTGTCTTATCACAATTATGCTTGTTAGCCCTGCTTAAAATCAACATTGACATCAATGTTGGCAAAACACTTCTATCTGAAATTAAAAAGCCACTGATCTTTTAACCGCAACAAGGATCTTTTAACTGGAAACGCCATTTGACTATCTAGTGATGTGTTGATCTTGGTTATTTTTTTTTCCTGAGAAAAACACAAAATAAAAGCAAATTGGACACAACAAACTACCACTAGAGGTCAGAGTAGCCCAAGGTTCCGAGAGAAAAGACAAATGAGACCTCCATATTTTTCTGTTAATTTGAATTCAGTGGAACCAGATTAATTTTGCAAAATTCCATTTTCACAGACTGCTCTCTGCTCAGAACCTGAACTCATCAGTCTAGCCAGGAGCGCCTGTCATCCCCTCATCCCATCTGTCCTCCTCAAAGTTCCTGGAACAAGGGAAGCTGTGCCCCAACCACAATGCCCTAAACACAGCCGGCCCCTCCCACCCGGGCGAGCACTCCCACTTGGAGAGCATCCCTACACTCCTCCCATGACCAACTTTCACCAAGAACTGCCAGGTCTGCCCAGAAGACTGCTCTAGAAACTGAAGGAGCCTCATCCTCCCACCTCCAGATGCTACAGCCCGCTGCAGGATGGCTCACCCAGCCACTAGCGTGTTCTCTGTTTAAAGTGCTAGCATGTTTATTTTTCCTACAAGGAAATAAGTTCATGAAAGGAAGGGGTTGTATCTTAAAAGTCTGTCGCAGCACATTATGTAAGTATTCAAATAACTGCTTAAGGAAAGAAGGAACAAAAGAATGACTTACATTGGCGATGGTGGACACAAACAGCATGACGATAGTGGTGATGTGGACCACACTGATACCGAACAGTAACACCAACATCTTGGCTTTTTGATGACTTGTGAGCACAGAGAGTTCTGAAAAGAAAGAAGAGAACAGAGGGGAAGGAAAAGGTTAGTGATCTATTCAATAAGACAATTCAGCTTCCCCACACATGAGGACTCTGCTAAAGTCAGGAGGGATGGCAATAAAACTCTCACAACTTCATCATAAGTTCCTGAAAGTACCTTGTTAGCCTAGTTTCCCTAAGTGCCTATTCGCCTACCTACAGCGACCTACATATAAACATATTTCTGCTTCTCAGGTATTTATAGACTCCTCTCTCTAATACAGCCTGTTTTCAAAAAAAGAAGAGCATTTTATGACAATTGTTAACTTTTTATTTCTGTTTTAGAGGCCAAGAGTTAGACTTTGATTTTAAAAGGCCTTTTCCAAGCTGTAATTTCTAGGTCTCTGTGTGACAATGTCATATAAATTTCCATTTTCCACTCAGGAAGTGTCCATGCCTCTATCAAACTGCTCACACAGCAATTTTAATAGCAGTGAATGTTTTCTGCAGAATAGTAGCTATTACTCAAGGCTCATAGATTGAATGGGCTACTAATTTGATCCCAGGTGAGATATAAAAATGTAAGAGTCACAACTTCTATTACTATAATGCTGCTTGGTATTCAATCATTATAACCACCTAACTGCAGTTTAATGGTCTGGTCACCTGCTGGCTGAACACTGCAGGCTGGTTCTGTGATAGCTGAACCTTGGGCTGTGTGTCTCTCCTAGTCAGGACTCTGCTATTGAGCTGGGACATCGTGTGACATTTTCTACAGCTCAACTTGACAGTCCTAGGGTCTTTAGAAGTGTGCATCCTGAGATGCCACCAAAAACACGTCCTGCTTGTGCGGGGCAGCACCACAAATTCTACCCCTTTGGGACTCGATACAGAAGACAAGACAGATGCATGGATTCTCGGGGGAGGACTGGGTGATGTGGATTAAGAATGTGCACATAAACAGTGTGTGTGTCATGCTCAAAATAAAAGAAAGCTGCCCGGTTCGTGAGGACTTCAGAAAGGAAGAGCCAGAGGCCAGTCACACCCCAGGCAGGGTGGACGTGTAGCTGCCCCCGTGCAGGGAGGACATGGCTGTGCACATCTGACAACTGCCTCGCTTCTCTCTCTCACTCCGCTTTAGTTGCCTTCCTTCCCACTGTGCCAACTATTTACTGGAGAGACTGGCACCATCATTCCGACATTTCAGGTGCTTCTCATTGCCTCTCACTTTCCATATCAGGCACTCACAATCCAGAAAGATGTAATGGATGCCATGCTCTCCACACACCAGGAAGGGAAGGCAAGCACTGGGCTCCTAAACTCCCCTGCCCACCCTGCCCATCCAAGCACTTCCCTCCAACCCCATCTGTTTTGTAAGAACGTGTCTGATTTAACTGTGAATGACAAAAATAAAGTGTATCCTGCTACCTCCAGGAAGAGCTTGGAACTTTCAAGTTTCCTATTAATACTCTCCCCACATTGTGTGTCCTGGTGGAATAGCAGTTGAGAGAGTGGGGGAGAGGGAAGGAGAGAAGAGACAGAGAAGAGAAAATGTCATTATACCTAATCCTTGCCCCTAGAGTGGGGAGATCACTAAGAACATACCCTGGGGAAGGCAAAGAGAAAGTGCACTCTTCCCAGCTCTGTCCTGAATGGCCATCTTCTTGACACGCCAAGACTCACAGCTTACTCCATCATGGTCTTACCCCTCTGAGGGACAGGACTAGATGGATGGCAGAAAACTGAAAATATCATAGAACTAGTCTTATGTCCAATCCACCTTGGGGTCTATAAATAACTTTCTTTTTTAATTCCATTTGCTTCTAATGTACACGCATCTCCTAATAATGAGAAGTGGTCAAGGGGCCAAGAACAGAACATAATAAATCAAGTGAGGTTTCTTCAATGAGGTCCAGACAAGGACTGTGAGTTCCTTCCCTTAAGCTATTGGGGATTCAACAGCACTTTCTGTCTTCTTGAGTTGCTATGTAAACCTGCAAAGTATGACCACTCACACTGTCCACTGAAATAACAAACAGTGCTGGGAAACACCCTCCTCCCAGTGCACCACCATGGGGCCCACCCATCGCACCCCCAGGCCCTTGGAGCTCCCAGCCACTGGATCTCACTTCGGCTCTAAACCACAGCCCCACCCAATCATTATCCCTGCCCCATGCAGAGGGAGAAGTGGGTGGCAGAGCCAAGCGAAGAAGATTCTCTTTCATCTTGCATTTCTGTGATCCTGTACATCAACTCATCAGGAAAAGGAGCAAAACGTATTGGATGAGAAATTTTCCTTACTGTGCAGAACACACAAGTCTCAGCTCTGGGCCACAGTCTTGAGTCGGAAACTGAGGCTGTTTAGCTGGACCTCTGACATAATACATCTCGCTTCTCCTTGCCCCTAATTCATCAGGTCGCACTAACATCCTCTCCATTCTATTACTTTCAATGGTCCTTCTCAACACATTTGGAAACAGAATAAAATTCTGGCCTGGAACATCCCTAGTTCTCCCTTCCTATACTAGAGACTATCCTGCCACCCTTCCCCAGCAATAAAACCTTCAACCTGAAGGGTGGGGGGAGGCAGGTCTTGAGATCTTTAGGCCCCTAACAGGTGAATGTCTGGGGCACTCTCAAAGAGCCGAACAGAACTGGCAAAACGAACAGAAGATCCTGAGCTCTTGAGCCTTCCCCGCACCTACTACTTACAGTGCAAACTTCAGGGAGACACATTCCCTGCCCTGGTGTGCGTCTTAGTTCATACAAAAGCACTGGACAGAGACCATTTCTGAGCATTTATATCACTGGAAGGATTGGTTGACACCGCTTGATTTCTTGGCAGTAAGTTTGGCTAAAACAATCTCTAGCTTCTTCCTCGCTGCTCTCTAAATTGCTATGGCAGGCACTCTGCAAGGAGAAGTGGACCCTGAGTCACAGCTGGGCAGTCAAACCAGAGAGCAGAGAATAACAGTATGCAATTCTGATCGCTGTATGCGATGCCGGCCTCTCACTGGGCAGCGCCACACTTCGAGAACTCCCATAGCAACATTATTAGCGGTGGGCAGACAGTCTCATCCAGGCCTCCAGACTAGTCAATTCCGTATTCCTAAAGACAGGATGTCCACTGACGGTTTCAGTGAAGTGCCAGGGACACATGCTTCCATCCATCGCTGTAGGCAGAGGAGGATTTCGCATCACCTACTCAACCAACTTGCTTGGGATGGTGGTGAGCAGGGTTCCATGGGGCCGAGTGAGAAAAGCTGAGAAAGCACAGAAGCATGGATGCTGGTTCTCCAAAGAGAGTGAGGCTAGAGACGAGCCCCACAGAAGTTCTTTGTTATCTTTTCTGTTCTTCTCTCTGCCTTACAGCAAGCCTGCCAGCTTCTTTTCTGCCACCGCCATCTTTTGTATCTGACTACAATCCTTTACTTCCTGCATCACCCAGACCACATGAGAGCAGCCATCTCTTCAGTCTCCTGTCCCGATGCCTCATAACCTCTGAGCTCTCTCCATCTGGACTGCATTCTTTGCTAACACAAAATGTGCAACCATGACCCTGAGGATTCCAAGTGCTGGTGGTTGTCGGTGTGAATGACTGACTAGTGGGGGAGGGGAGGCGGGGGGTCACTCCCTCTACAGCTGAGCTCTCTGTTGGTTTCTTACCTTTCCTTATATCCCCCATCCCACCCAAAATAAAAGAACCAAAAGAACATAGTCCAGAGACTGCCTTGCATGGCCCTTGTCCAGGTAGGCTAACATGTTCAGGGGCCCCTGAAAATATCTCTCCTTTTCTACTGGGTAAGTAATACTGCAGACTGAAAGAATGATTGACTTCTAAAGGAACAGTAGGTGTTGAGATGTTGGTAATTTGGCTAAAAGAGGGTTAGATAACTTCTTACTGCTGAGGGGGCTATGTATGTACTGAGTCAGTGGGGAGCAGTTTTTTAAGGATAATCTAAAGCAATATTGGGAGCATTACAAGAAAAGAAACAGCAAAAACCTATTTCCTCAGCAAAAGAAGTGGGAAGAATTCTGGGTGTGAGTCACTATAGAACTAGCCCAGGCCTGGGCGGTTGACATAATCAGAATCAGAGACCAGGCGACGGATCCTCAGAGGAGGCCGGCAAGTTCATGATTCATTCGCAAATGGGTGCGATTCTCCCAGACCACGGAGAAGTGGAGACACCCTCTACCAGATGGCGCAAGAGAGCTTCCTGAGTTCTTTTGGATCTGGCCAGTCAGTAAAAAGACAGTTTCGTCTTTTTCCTGGCAGCCTAAGACAATTTGGGCCTTTCTGGGGAGAGGAGAGCAACCAGGGACAATTGCCATATTCCCTCTCCACTTTCTCCATCCCAGTTTTATGGTCCCAAACATTACAGTTGGGACCTGAGTTCCTCCAATATTTATCTCATATCCCGTCCTGACTTCCACTCCCACCCCAGCTAGACCGTGGCGTCTGCCCTTCCCAGGAGCCTCTCTCTGAACCCCGTGCCTCTAATGTAGTCTCCCTACAACCACTGGGAATCTGACCATGTCAAAGTCCTCCAAACACCACACAATCTCCATCCACAAACCCCAGGGCAGAGGCGCCAACCACCTCACCCGCTGCTGCCCCGGGAAAAAGCTCAAATCCTGCCTTCTCTAGAAAGCCTTCCCAGATACAGAGGTCAGAAGTGTTTTCCTCCTGTTATACCACAGCTCTTATTTCACCCTTTATTAAAACCACTAGTGACTGCCTGCCTCAACAGAGTGATGCTTAGAAATGTTGGGCTCCACCACCCCTAAGAATCTATGTTCCTCAAAGGAGAGTCTTGTCTAAGACAGGTACTACATATCTGCTCAGTGAGTATATAACGGATTAGGAAAGGCAATATCTTCCTCTTGCTGGAAAATAAAATCAATGTCAAAGTGACTGAAGGTCTCATCATAAACAACAGGATTCCAGAGAGAAAATGTTTCTTTTTATTTCTATGCATGATCTTTAGTCCTTTATTAATTTTAGAAATTATTTATTACTATATATAATGAGCAGCTTATTAGTTACAAACTCTGATATACTTCCACATGAATACTATGTTCATGTGTAAATTTTTCTGAGTGCCTTTGACATTTTAATGGGGAGGGCTTAAAATTCCTCCCCAATACATAAAACTCATTGCAAATATACACCAAGAAACTACCTTAAACCATATGCTTAAATTCCTGCGGCCACGGGGAGCTCACCCGTGACCTTGAAGAGCCTCTGACAGTAAGTCTGTCTGCTCTTGGTGAAGACTGTCCTGATCGGCATTCTGCCCTTAGTCTAAGGCTTCCTCTGCGGGCATTTTTCTAGGAGGGTCACTTTTGCAGCAGAACATCCAGGTTATCAGAGAAACAGTCAGAAATTCCCCCTTCAATCCCCAAATCTCCGGCATTTAGGACACAGTTCCGAGATTGCTTGACCACTAGACACTACTCTCTCTTGTCACTGAGGAACGTCTTTCCAATAGGGAAATCGCCATCTCTTTCTGATGACTGCACACTTTAAAGAAAGCTTCCTCACACCATCTGACAGAAGACACAGCACTTCGAGGCACGAGAAAGATAAAAGGCACGCCATCCTGCTCATGTGATCTCCATGAGTCAGCCCACATCGCCAAGCCATCTTCCTCAGCTGAAACCCAAAACTACAGCAGCCACTTCTGCCTAAGGACACTATACAAGGTGGTGGCACAGACGCCTTTCTATCCTACACATGAGGCTCACTTTGCTTTCATGGGTTTGTTTTTGATGTGTTTGCTTCCCGTGGAGGATGATTTGGGTTGGCAAAGGGGACAGCTATTTCACACAAAAGCAGAAAGGAAATACTCTCTTTGGAAGAAGCCACAGAGGCTGTGTCCAGCGGAGGAAAAGGTTGGGACTGAAGGCAAGCGCCATGGATGAGACCTTGGTTGAGTTTTCTGGCCGTTGTTATTGTTGTTTTATATCAAGCGTACTTTTCCATTCTAAATATTATTTTTACACAGGGGTGGGAGAGGAAGACAATTGCTTCTCCGGGGAAATATGTGGAGCAAACGGACCCTGCAGGACCATTTCCTCCTGCCTCCAGATATCTGATTTTAGCTGTGGAAGGACAGAGCCTTACAACATACACATCACGCGAGGGCCTGGTGTTTTGAACAACCAAGAGAAACATCAGCAACCACACAGCAGAAGCATCAGGGATCCACAGAATCCAGGGAAAACAACCATTTTTTCATGGTCCTGGAGAAAAGGGACTGTATCTCCCCACTGCAGGTGAAAATTGTAAGATCGTTCAAGTATTTACTCCACTGCTTCTTAACTGTGACCTGCAGGCCCCCTAGGATTTGTGTCAGGATTGACAGGCTCTTGTCTGACCCACAGCAAACACTACAGGGTTGTTGGCTTTTGTTTTTGTTTCCGTTTTTGTTTTTTAATGAAAATTAGAAGTTCAGGCCAGCAAAATGGTCTTTTGGCAGTATCTGAGGGCCCATAAGACAAATGAGTAGCAAGAATCTTGTTTTTTCAAAGACTCCCAAGGAGAATACCCTCTCTCTCTAATTTCCTCTGTCTCCTTCGTGTCCGGGAAGTGGATGGGCCTGGGCAACATCTGCAGAGCCGGGCCCACACCCACAGACCGCAGCTGGCCAGGCCATCATCAGGCGCTGTCCCCCAGGCGAGGACGGAAGCTTCCATGTCTTCGGCTTCTGACAAAAGAAGAGTGTTCTGGATGCCAGATCGTCTTCAAGGGAGAAGTTGCCAAGATAATAACTAGGGTTTGGGAAGAAAATCAAGGTGTGGCCAGCCCCAGAGGCACTTGGGTGGGTCTGACAGAAGATGGCAGCAACATGCTTCAACCAGCAAAGTAGAGCCCAGCGTGGTAGCTTCTGGGAGGGCCAGGCGCCAGCCAGAGGCATCTACATGTGTGCGCTGGGTGGGCTGTGGGCTTTGTTTCTTTTTTTGAGGGCAGTTGGATATGGGTAGAAGTTTAGAGTCGTTGAGGTCATTCAGTCCAAACCCCAGACAAAGGAGGAAACACACATCTCCAGACTAAAGCGGATCAGAATCGAGGCCCTCCATCTGGCTCTTTCTATACCAACCTGCATTTAATATTCTCTCCAGTATCTGTCTTGGATGGAAAAAATTCTCCCTTCCCTTCTTTGTTCATCAGAGGATCAGTACAGACCCTCAAAATAGTGCCCAAAGCAAAGGGTCTTTCAAGGCCCCTGCTGCTCCTCTCATATTGCTCAAAAGGCCCACAACAGAGGTGGCCCCGACCCGCACTGCGCCACCAGCATGGCACTGCAAATCCCAGACAACAGCCCGTCCTGGCCCCCACCCACAGCTCAAGAGTTCCCGCCCCACAGAAGCCAGTTCCTCCAGCAAAAGGAAGCTCCGGAAACCTTTCGCTGAAATACTAGCTCCCACTTCAATTATTTGAAACAAGAAGTCCAAGTATCTCATTTGGCTCTCAACTATGACCTGACCACTACACTTTTGGCACAAATATTTGATGGAAATGACACTGAGGACATACTGACCAGCATTTGTTGCCTGATAACAAACAATTCTTCATGAGACAAAGAACAGAATATTTGACCCTAAGGACTGTCCTAAAATATTAAGGGTGGGTGGCCCCTAAACAAGAAGGGAGGACTTCGGAGTGGAAGCCTCATCACACGTCTCCCTGGCTCTTTGCCTTCTCCCTGTCTTTCTCTCTTGCCTTAGCTCTCTCTCCCTCTTCTAGACTTTTCCATTTCCCTCCTCTCCTTTCCCGCAACACACAGGCCATCCTATTGCTTCTTTTTCTCTTCCCTTCTTCTTAGCACCTTCCCTTTCCTCCTCTTTATTTGTTCCCCAATCACTCTCATCCACACCTTTATAGCCACACCCTCACGCCACAAGTTCTCCCTCCCTGAGAATAGGGTGGAATTTCTTTCCCAAGGACCAGCTGACTTTCTCTCTAAACCAGTTTGAATCCCTTGCTCTAGTTAGTGTCTTAACAGGCTTAGACAGTCTGCCTCTCCTCATCAGAGCTGATACCCTCTGCACTTAATAAATCAACCCCCTTCCTTTTCTTCCAAGAGCTGAGTGAATGTTGGGTTGCTGTCTCATGCTAAGACTCAGGAAAAGCACGCCTAAGGAACCTCTGAGCAGATGAAATAGAGGCGGTCGCCTGGGTCCCCACTCCTCTACAAAATGCTACAAATCGATTTCAATTCTTTCAGTACAATGACTCCATTGTCACGTGGTACAGTCGAGTCAGGACAAGCCCTCAGCCCCTTGGTCTTCCTACTCAGCCATCTTGCATTGACCCCAAGATTCCTGCCATCAGCTTCCACCTCTGTGTAGGGGGTTCTTGATTTTAATTACCCCTTTGGAAGAGAGAATTTATGAAACAGAAAAGACAAAAACTGCTATATCCACAGACAACCAAGGATACCACGAACAGAGGAATCAATTTTAGCTCCAGGAAAATACCATTTCCATATCAGAGAGATAAAGGATGGCCCAAATATTTTGTTAAAAAGAAGGGGAGAACAGCAATTCCCCACAAAGGCTTGTACCTTTATCTTCAGTTACACTGAGAGAAATGATTTTACCTGACCAGGGCACCAGGGACAGAAGTAATAATCTAAAGAGTGGTTTGGGGACACATGTGTTTGGGGGAATCTAAGTGAACTAACTGGACCATATTTCAGATCTCTTAATTACTGAACAGAAATTCAGGATCATCTGGACAGAACTGGGAAAAGTATTGGAAAAGGAATGTCAGGAAGTCTTGGAAAATGGTCAAAAAATTGCAGGGCTACACTGGTTGAGGGATAGATACTCAGTAATTAGACTAAGGTTACACTGGATTGACAGCTAGTTCTTGTAATTACCACTACAGGCACAGCTGTGTTAAGACATGGGTTACATGAACTGGATCAACTTATGAGAAAAGCCCCATTGAGACCCATGTTTCTGGTATTGGCTTAATATAGCTATGACTGCATGGGTAGCAATGCTGGGTGTGTCCCTCTGAGTATGCAGTACTATCCCAAATGTCTCTGAGTTTTTGTTTCAGGCAAGCTATGTATGCACACGTGTTAAAGAAGAAACCACAGTCATATATAGAAAATGAAATCAAACCACCTAGGCTGACTTTTGCATAGTTTCAAAGCTTTAAAATTGCTCCCTGCTCTTACTGAGTCTTAGGTAAAATAATAATAATAATAATAATAATAACAATAATAATAACAATAATAATAATAATACCAATAATAAATACCATTTCATCAAGTTTTATCCCTTAAATATTAAATAAGGGTTAAGTATTTAGAAGATTAGGAGCAAAACTGGGTGGAGCAAAAGCAAAGTATTTTCTGGATTGCTTCAGGTTGCAAAAACAGGAAGAAAGTATAGAAATCATAGGGAAGCCAATTTTGCTGGATTTAAGTAAGTCTAATAGTTTCTGCTGTCCAGGAGAAATTGATGAGCATGGAGGCACATCTGAGGTACTGAGCCCCACTCACCTACTGGGAATGTTAAAGAAATGTAAAATGGCCATTAGTTAAAATGGTGTAAGATTAAGATTCCTGCATACGGTAAGAGAATGAACAGCTGTTCTCAGGATGTCTCCCAAACAGGAGCCAATGAACAAAATTAAAGATGGAACATAACTATTTGCCTTGTGCCCTTTTCGGTGGCCATTTTTCAGAAACATTCCCCATCGGGCTCTGAGGACTTTGCAGAAAAGTCAGTTTGCTCCATCTAGACTTCCCCAGGTCTTGGCTTGCTCCCTCTTTCTCTCTCCATTGATGCCAGTCAGGTCAGCACTAAGAGAAAACCCCAGAGCCACCAAGAATAAACAAGGGGGCCTACATCCCCAGGAGGATCTATGGAGCCCATTCACCAGGTCTGGGTGTGCCCCTGGGGACTGGATGGGTCCCAAAGAGTCTCTGCAGGAAGCAGAAAGAGTTGGGAAAACCAGTCTTTCCAGCTATCTTTGCTTTCCTCCAATCTGCCCTGTACCCCAGTGAGGTGGTTCGCAACTTTTCTGGGATGTGATCTGCTCTGGGTTGGTCTTGAATGGCTTTCTGCCAATTCCCAAGGCAGTTTAGTAACCCCGAACAATGTAAAATCTGAGGGGGAGAGGGTTCCTATGAGCAGGATGCTAGACCGGATGTCCTGTGGTCCCCCCAAGACAGATCTGGGCCCCGCCCCATTCTTCAGAGTTTGGGTGGACCAACAAGGGCCTCTGAGGCTGAGAGCAAGGCTGCAGGGAAACTACACCCTTCACGCTTCTCTGGAATGCTTGTCAGAGACCGACAGGTCAACTCCAGATCACAACGCACCTAAGGGACTCTCACTACTTCTGCGGGGAAGAAGGAAGCTGGAATCTCAACAGCATTTTTTAAATTGCCCTTGAACGCCAGGACAAAACATGTGTATACTTTCTCCTGTAAGAACTACAGAGTGATGTGAAACCCTGCTCCAACAGGGCACTTTATGAGGGCTTATGCCCCCGGAAGTGCAGGCAGTTTTAATTGGCTGCCTGGTTAAATATTGCTTATTGGTTTTAACCAGCAGCAAAAGAAGATTTGTACTGGCTTCACGGAATTCCATTGCTATCAACGTCACAACAGCTGCCCTAATCCACATCTCTGTAATCTTGAAATAATAAACATTTTAAGCAAATGTAGGAGTTCCTAACTCCTGAACAGTTGCCCTGGCATTGACTTAATCATCCCCTGGAGGCAGTTTGAGTAGGAGCCTTGCCTGTACAAAGTACACCGACTGCTTATACTTAAAGTTGTCTTCCAACGTTTGGCATTTCTGAAGGAAAAGGCTCATTTTATCAGACAAGTCGAATCCTGTCATTTTCCTTGGTTTGTTTATGTCGGCAGTGGCAGGGGTTGGGGTGGGTGGGTCCACTGTTCTCTGTGTTGTAATGGGCCACACCTCAACCAAAACGCTGACCTGAAAACCCAGCCCGGAGAGCTCACTCCAGATTCGCTCCGTGATTAGCCCGTGTGTCTAGCGCTTTCAGGAAAGAACAATATACCTGTTCCAAAACACTCACTACTTTCCATGAGAAAAATCCCACCTCCACCAAAAAAAGAACCATTTTATCATCTCTGATATACCTAACCTTTTTACTCAGCAGGAAAATCCAGCTGTTTCTGGGTTAGAAGCACAAAGCATTCAATTTTTTTTTTCTTTTTTTTTTTAATTACAGGAACAAATGAAGATCCCTTTCCCCACCCTCTTCTCCAAACCTTGTGCCTCCTACCTACCTATCCCCGTCCTCCACATCTGGTCAAGGGATTCACAAAGCTCCCCCATCCACCAAATAAACCCCTCCTGAGTTTTATTTGAAACCCCCAGGGTTCGTTCTCTCTCTCTCTCTCTCTCTCTCTCTCTCTCTCTCTCTCTCTCTCTCTCTCTCTCTCTCTCTCTCTCTCTCTCCTTCCTTCCCTAACGGTTTCCTTTAAATTAATCAACTCCTCCTTTCCTGAGGAGGGAAAAAAACACTTAATTCAAATAGAAGTGAGCATCAGCAAAAGGGTAGCAAAAAGCAATGGCAAAAAACAACTGAAAAGCTGTCCATTCACCATCACCCCCTTCCCCCCATAAAAAGACCAGCAAGCAAAGTTAAAACTCGAGTCCTGAAACCATCTGAATCAAAAAGGAGACATCGAAACATCTGGCCCTATGTCATTACAAAGGTACATAGCGTTTCCTCCATAAAGAATGTCATTCCAGTATGTTCCAAAGTCCCCGCTCCCTTCAGGTGTCCAGAGCAAGGACTCAGGACAGAATTCCTCCCACCCCCACCTCCAGCCCTGCCTGGTCAAAAGATATTTTCTGTACCTCACAGAAAAAGTAGTTTCCATCTCCACTTTTAGCCCAAACTTTAAGGACTCAGTTCTCAGAGAATCATAGGGGGGAAAATAGCAAAGGAAAAAAAGAAATAATAAAGTTGAGATGAGGTTAGAAGGAGAGGGGTAGAAGGGAAAGAAAGCTTGCTGAGCTGCTCAGGCAGGGCCAGAGCTGTCCTACCTGAGGGTCCCAGCGACCAACGAGGTGCCCTGAGCAGCAGGAGCGGCTGTCTGCTCTTCCAAGAGGTAAGTGACCGCAATGAGGGAGGGACCTGCCTCCCGAGGTTATAAGTTTCCTGCACTGGTGAGTTGGGGTGTGTGATGGGCGGATTCTTTTCACTGTGTTTTAAAGGAGTTTCTATGAATCAGTCTAGCTTTAAAAAAAAAAAAAAAAAAGTTTGTTGGTAAGCTACGCCCTGCTAAGTTGGCAGTCAGTCAAGAAAGGCTGGGAGTGAGCCATCAATTCAAAGAACCCTGTTGTAGGCTCTCTCTGTGACTCAGACACACAGACCACAGTGGAAAAAGGAGTGACATGGCTTCAAATGAGTAATAGGAGTCACAAAATAGATCTGTTTACCGAAGCCCATTCCTCCTCACCAGAAAGGAGACTTGGTTACCATGGACATAAGGCAAAACACAGGTTATCTGCCTAGAACTTGCATCTGGGGTGGGGGAAAAGGGACATTAAATCCCAGCTAAATGATGAAAGGAGGTTCCCATTTTTCCTCCCCTACCCAAGCCTCCAAGGCTGCTTAGTGTCAGGAATTACCAGATTGATTACCACTCACTTCCCTGTCTGACCCCCATGCACCGTCCTGTGTAAGATCAAGTCCCAGAAACAGAAGGGGACACCCTAAGTGTCCTTGTAACTTTGTCTCTTGATGACAGGGCACCGACTGGACAACAGATGGATCTTAATTAGGCTCGGCTTGGCCCACCTATACTCCACGCACTTGAGAGGAAGTCCCCTAGTTAAGAACTTTGCTCTCTTCTGATACACATGTAACTATCATCTGGACCTTGCTCCAAGATTCAGTTTCTTGTGCTGGCAGGTGGCACCACTGTCCCTGCACTACTTCTCCGGAGGAGCCCTAGAAGTCACTGAGTCCCACAGTCCAGATACCTACGCTCAAGTCCAGCTCTCCACTTACTAGCTGTGGGACTTTGGGCAAATCAACATCTCCATGCCTCAGTTCCTCAGTATAAAGTGGGGGCTAGACGGAATCTATCTCATAGTATGGTGAGAAACACGCAGAGAGCTTAGAGCAATACTTGACACCTAATAAGTACTCAATAAATATTAGCTATAATGATGATTTTATTGAAGAAGAAACTCGGGTCCAGAGAGGCAGTGACTGATCCTGGAGCCACAGTGAGTTAACTGGCACATCCTGACTCCACATCGGCCACATCCAGCAAATCTAGTTCTCTGCGGCATCATGACCGTGTATTTCAATTCAAAGTGTGCTTAATACAGTCATTTCTTTACTTTCAATCAATCAGTCTACTCGTCACTCTGCACAAGGCGTCATTCGAAAAACCAGGTCACAGAGGTGAGCAAGACCTCTGCCTTCATGGAACTCAAATTCCATAAAAAGAATAGAGAACAGATCAAAGGTTCGTCACCAAAATGTTGTTACAATTAGGTGATACAGCAATCATGAATTTTCGTTTCCTCCGGCTTCTGTATTTTCCAAATCTTCTGCAATGAAATATTACTTTGGTTTTTAGGAAAAAATATTTTTAAGTGGATAGAATATTTTCTGAACACACACACACAATCCTTAAAAACCGAATTCTGTCCCTTTAAGCTCAGTGCAGATGTCATTAAAAACTGATGTGACCGAAGCTTGTGTCTGCTTCTCATATCTGTCCTCACTACCCCCCAACCCATCACTCAATAATAAAAATGTCTGTTTGGGAGCTGCCACTCCTGAGACCTTGGAGCAGTCTATTCCGAGGGAGGGGAGGGAGCCTGGTGGGGAGGTCTGGGACCCTTTGGGCTGTAGGGCAGAAATAACTAACAGAACTTCCCTTCCCATGGATGTGCCACTTCTCCCAGAGCTGCAGTCAGCTCTTCTCCCTGGTCTTGCTCACCCCTCCAGTTGCCTTTCTTCACCTGCAAGGTCTCCCTCACTTTCCAAATCTCTCCTCCCCCAGCAGCATGGGCTCCCAGCTAGTCCCAGCTGAGGAGAATGAGATCTGGTTGCATTTTTTCAAGGGAATTCTGGAGCCCTGGAGGAGAAACACTTTCCCTCCCACCCTCCTCTCAGAGTGAACAAAGGAAAAGGCAGAAACCTCAGTCAGGATAGCACAGAGTAGAGGAGTCATGGGGTCTTCTAAGTCCACACTGGGCCTGAAAGAGAGATACAGTGGGTTGAGGGAGGGGTGAAAAGAGTACTTAGAAAACAGGAGTTCTGGTTTTCCTCTCCCAAGGAGGGCACACAGGTCAGCAATGACCTGATGGCCTACCTGTCAACTTTAAAGTGAGTGGCTATCACAGCCTTCCAAATGGGCCTAATGGATCTCACTTTCCTCTGTAGTTCTGGAGATATTTAGAGTCTGGAGGCGAAAAAATATTAAATGCTTTGAGCTCTTAACACACAGTAGTGTCATATAAAGTTAAGTTGCGTAAATATTTTTAAAAGATAAATGCCAGGCCAGGATTTCTAAAGGTGTGTAATTAACCCTTGAGATGTCACTAAGCTCATTTTATAAAACAAGGGTATCAACTCTGGGAAGGAAACCTGAGCCGTTCCAGCTGAAGTTCCCATTACTGGGCCTCTAGACATGATCATAATGGTAACTAAGCCTGATTCTTTCCACAGCGGTGAGCTGGAAAATTTGGAGACCCTGGGTAGTAAAGGGCTCAGGAGTCTAAACCCACATGGGAATATTCAAAATAATCTACCTTTCTGCTCTGAGTTCCTCATTTGGAAGGCAGTTTAGGCCACATTCATTTTCCATGTGGGTAAAGAACCCCGAGCAGAGTTTTACTCACTTATAAAGCCACATATTCTTGGGAAGGACTATCCCCTTTTGTCTGGTGCCAAAGTATTACTCTTGGGCACAGGAATATTCCCCTCTTTCTGAAGCCATGAGAGCCAACCTCTGGCACCAGGCCACTTGGGGAAGATTTTCAGGTCTGAACTGGTGTAAACAACTTTTTAACAAACATAGGAATCAAAGTCCTTTCACGTCAAGATAAAAGGAGAAATCTCCAATAGATCTGACCTCCGATGGTCCCCAGAAAAGAAAACTGATAGGAGGTTAACCTTGTTTTTGCTCAAACTCAGTTAACCCAAGAAAATCTCAAACATGTTCCCCAAAGCTAGTATGTGGCCGAGGATGCCGTGTTAACATGCAAACACTGCCGGAAGGTGAAGGAATTGGAATGAGCGACACAGTAACTCCCACAGTCAAATGAACACTTGATTCCGTAACACCCCACTCCAGTTGGAAACTGGAGAGTTTGCCAGAAATGTCTATTTCTTGTTCTTTCCTTCCTGTTTCTTCTTTCTACTGTGCTCCTGTCTTTATTTCACCCTCAGGCTGTTCTCATCCTGCTTTCATTGTTTACTCTTTTAGATTCCTCTTAGTGAGATGTAATTTCAATATAATTTCACAAAATGAGGAGTTTCTAAAATCCCCTCAGGCTGCCCCTTTCTTGTCTTACCAAGCTTGTCCTGAAATGGGACAAGATAAAATTTGAAATACAAAATTGATGAAACTCCAAGAGCCTTCCAGGAATATGGGCCCCAGGTCGAACACTTGTGGCCGAGTGGAAAGGCTCACAAACAAAGCAGTGACAGGGGGCTGTGCTGACAATGACATCTGAACTCGGCCAACCCTGTGGACTTACACAGTGACACTGACCCGTGACACACTTCTTCAGGCAGTGGGGATACATACGGAAGGTTGAAATGGCTGAGAGACCTGTCCTCACAGATATGGTTTCACACAGAGAATAAAAACAAGCCAACCACCAACAATTTGTAACCAAAATAGTAGGTGGAAAGATCTCCAGCCACTGTCCATTGCAATGCTAGAAGGCAGTAGATTTCAAGGGTATGGCCTTTTTGCTTTGCTCATCATGTTCTTGCATGCATTAGTCCTACTGCTTACTGGACCATTTCAGGTAAAGAAGTGCATATGTTCATTAGTAATAAGGGAATCTGGACAAATCTCTCCCTTTTTATACAGTGGGCAGTATGTCCAGTAAGTTGATGCTGGCTACATAGCAGGCATTCGATTAAAATCTAGTACATTTAATCAGTGAGGTGTCCAATCCCCAACTAAAAGAATCTCAAGTCTTCCTTCTAGATTTTCCCTCCAAATTGAACGGGGTGGAACTAGCAGGTAGCACATCTTATTTACATTTCCCTGAGGAAAAGTGTCAGGAAAGGAGGCACAAAGCTAAGAGCCCTAGTTTAGGTTCTTAAAATACATTCCCCACTGGGACTGTGTAGTCAGCAGGGCACACAAGACACTCTGCAAGTGATTTCTGAGAACAAGCAAAAACTTTCAGAGACACAAATTGGGTTCTTTGTTTTTGTTTTTTGGTAAAATCCAACACTAAATAGAATGACTCAATAACCCAGCCTCATTAGACAATGGGGGATTCTTTCAGATTAATATTTTGAATCATTGGTTGAATATTTTTAAGTCTTACAGAACTAAACAGACCTCTTTCAAATCCTTAACACTCGCAACACCAGTGGCATATTCACTGCAAACGCACGACATCAAGGCCACCTGCTCTTTGTGGGTGGTATGGAAGCAAGTGTCTCAAAGCTCTAGAATCTGGCAGGTCTGTGGCCACAGGGTTGCCAGCTGCTCATCCCTAGAACTGATAAATGCTGACGAGCATACTGAGTTCTCTCTCCAGACCCAGCATTGATTATCCCCCTTGGTTAACACAATCTGTCTTCAGTAAATTGCAGTGCTATCCAATGCGATTAATTCCACTACATCTTTGTAATTAAAATTTCACTTTAGTTATACTTGTCTGTGATTATACCCAAATATCTCCATTCAAATTTTTTTGGGGAGAGGGGGGTCCTCAAATCTCTTCTGCCACCAATTTGTGACTTTTTTAGGGTGGTCCCATCCACAGAGGCCCAAACCAACCATTCTGTTCTTCCTGATTTCTCCTCTCAATGGAGACTTTATCTTGTCATTCTGTGACAGCGTCATCAATCCTTGTGCTAACAACTCTCATTTGAAAATTCAAGGCATCATGATGGACGCCCCTGATGGCACCCATCCAGGACGCCCTTCCTTCTGGATTGTGTGCTGGGCAGCACTTGCCTATTATTAAGGGAGAAACAACTACAAACCATCCAAATGAGCGGAAATTCACTCCTAACATCCTTGTAAACCCCTGAAACTGCACATCCATGACAAAAAGGAGGATGTCCTTTTACTGTTTGACTTCTGACAACTAAAAAATTGATGTATGATCTCTGAACAAAATTCTAATGTGCATGAAAATGTAAGTTAAAATCACCAAAAGCCTCCATGACAGTTATTATAAACATTTTTCATATACATGTATACATATGCATATATAAAATTTTACCCAAGCTGATATTCATGCTGCACTGACATCTGCCAGTATTGCACAACACAAGGTCACAAGTATCCCTAGAGCTAGACCTTACAACTTCCCAGGTCAATAAATGTAGATCTGCATTGTTATTTGTCATGGCTATGTAGTATTCCATCATGTATATCTACCATACAATGCCCTACTAATAATAGATAGTGGATATTTATGCTGATTTGATTTTTTGTCACTATAACAATACCATACTGAAACTCCTTGTACATAACAAATCTGTAGATGCAATGACATATTTGCCATTTGTTACCTATCTGTCCCCCACTGACTGGACTGGCATGTAAGAATGCTTCCATCACTGAATAGTGTGCAGTCTTAGAAAACATACACCAGAATGCTAGGTCCTGCACTCATGATCTTCGGGATCCCTTCTAGCATTAATATCTCCTGGCACTTACCCAATTCTAAACCCTCATACAAAGCAAGTTTTAGTGGATGCCCTTCAGCTCTCTCTGGCCTCTTCCTCCTCCGTTTAGCTCATAAACAATGACAGTTCACAATCTCATCAACAATGACTGACAGTTCAGGTTATTTTCCTTCTGATCTTTCATCTGAGAACATGGGCCCAATGGAAAGGCTGGCCTGAATGATGTAGGTAGGGATGGGTGGTTGCCAGGAATGTGCGAATTGAAAGATTCTTTGGTTCTGGCTCAGTCTCCAGACTGGTCTCCTGGTGTCCTCAACTTGAGCACACCCATTTCCCCAGATTCCAGACTCATGGCATCATTTCACCCTCATTTTCTCCCTTAATCTCATAGTTCATGATGTGACCCAACTCAGCTCCACAGAACAGGCTGCAGGAAGTGCCCAGGATCTGTCCCCGCAGTGTCCTGAGCAAATGGGGTACAGAAAACAGACGAGACTGTGCTGGTAGAGGTCTTGGCAAGGAATTTCCGGCCTTCACTCAGAGGCAATAAAATGCAAGGTCCGTGCTAACTGGTGGCATGATGACAGCTGCACAGATTCCTCAACCCAGGCAGCGGGTGGTTCACTGGGCATGGGCGTGGGACTGTCCTCAGCTGCTGAGGGGGGAGCCCTTGGAGCAGCTCTGAGGATTCAGTTCCAGATGGTGCAAACTCCAGAAGGGCAGCCTGCTGCAAGTATTACAACAATGGCAGTTAAAACTCGTACTCGCGCAGCACGGATGGACATAGATTTCTTGTATTTTCACTTTTTAAAAGATTTTCTTGGAAAGGTAAAATTGAGGCTCAGGACTCAAAGGTGCCTAACTGCTTGACCAAGTCCACAGAAATATGAAAAAGCAGTTTTAGTCTTCTCTTTCCTCTACCTTTTTTTTTTTTTAATTTTAAATAATCAGGAAAGGTACAAGCAGGAATGAAGGTGAGTAAGCTGGCAGGCAGGAAGAGAAAGGAAGAGGCAGCACTTTATTTATTTCGTATTTAGTTGTTCATCTTGGTTGTCCCCTCAACCCTGACCCCAGGACTTGAACCCAGGTCCTCGGGATATATGTGGACAATGCCAGGTGGACTTAACCACTAGGACACCAGGGCACACCTTCTTCCATCTACTTTGTTAACATTTTTTGTGACTCATGAGAGGTATAAAAAAAGCCTGCTGTAGATTCAGGATGGCTACAAAATTATGATGAACTTCAGATAGCTGGGGTGATTTTGAACTACTCCAGTCAGGTGCTATCCAAATCAGACTTCCTAAGCACTCACAGGGCAGTTTATGAGTCCAAGAGGTCTCTGAACTCATGTCCTCTGAGTGGGGAGCTACCCAGCCCAGATGACCCTGCAAAGGCCTCTAGGCACCCCACCCCAGGCTTATCTTACGTGCCTGATGATTCCATGAGAAGCAACCTCCCTAGGGGGGACTGCTTGAGTGCTCTGCTCTCCCACATCACTGTGTGGAATCAGTTCAGATCGCCGAGGGCCCACATACCTTCAGAGAGATCTAGAAATTTCAACCCAGAAAGGTCTCTTCACTGAGGACAAAGAATGAAGGACTATGTGACTTTATGGCAGGAGTTCATCTATAGGTCAATGGGAGGACTTGTGGACACTGTTCAATTATATAAAAAGAAAACATAAATTGTTTTCAGAATATGTGAAAAGAATTGCTAGCTATGAGATTTAAAAGGAGGGGATGGTCAGAGAAAAGGTAGCACATTTAGAAGGTGGGCAAAGTTTTTACAATTCTCTTTGGGACAAGAGAGCTCCAATCGCCAGGGTCAGAAATTGCCACACTGTGGACAATCCAAACAGGGGCATGGAGAGACTCAGATGTCAAAGGACACAGCCCCACTTGAGTGAGGGCTGGAGGGAACGTTCTCCTGACCAGGAAGGGCCCATCCACGTGTATGTCCCCGAAGAGCGCCACAGAAGAAAAGAAAAATGAAATCATTTAGACTGTGGGAAAATAAGGTTTCAGAAGGGCAGAAGACCTTCTTTACTCACAGAAGCATCCACAGCACCCAGAACAGTGCCTCACACAAGGCAGGCACCCAAAAATGCTTGGTGAAAGAATGAAACAAAATCTTGCCTACATTTGGGAAAAGAATGCGGAAGGCGGAAGAGTGATTAATAGAGCCTAATGCTTCCCCGCTAATTAGTCCACCATAAAATAAAAATAATACCTGAAAGAAAGCTGATCATTCATCACAATGGCAATGAGTAAACTACAAAAACAAGCCCAGGTTCATCTTACAAAGATTGCGACACCTCAGGGAACGGCTAGTGGGAAGGGACAGGGAAGACGTGGACAGTGGTGGTACTGCTAGCATCTTTCACATGCTCAGCTACGTGCCTACTTATACTGACCCTTTTCATAGAGGACAAGAGGAAACCATGACTGCAAGAAAGGACTGTGTCCCATAAGTGAGGAAGTTGCTTGGACTTTTAACTGTCACAAAACTCAAAGGCATCACAGAAAGTATCAGATCACTGAAATAGCTGGTTTGGAGATAAGGTTCAACTCAAGAAACCCAAAATCAGATTCACGATCTTTTGTCTCACCTATGCATTTCTGTATTCCTTATCAGCACAGCCTCCCTTTATACCTCAATTTCCAAGACCGGGGAGGGTGCTTCCTTAGATGCCCCCTGCCAAATTTCTCTCCGCTTATCCTCCCAGCAGACATCCTTACTAAATTCTGAGCTCCTTCACAAGGTACTTCATCTTATTCCTTGCTGCACCTCATCTTCTAACACAATATCTTGCATAGAGTAGACACTCAATAAGTATTTGTCTAAAAATTAAATGAATCCCTGGCTCCATCATGCATTGTCAATCTCTTCCAGCTCATGGCCAAAGTCATTCAGTCTTGCTGAATCCATTTGAGCTCTCCTCTTCACTGGCTTCCATGACCTTGTTCAGTTTCATCTTCTGTATGAACTATCACAAGGGGCTCCAAACAGTGGTCCCCTTGCCTCTGAAAACTCCCAAGTCATTCTTCATACCGGAGATAGCAAACCAAGAGCTCCCACATGTAATTTATTTGACCCTGAAAATGTTCAGAAGATAATCTGAATTTGTTACCTACATTTTAAAACCAGGACATTTCAAATAAAATGTTTATTAACTGGAGATTATTTACAAATCAGAACACTGGCAACAAAAGGACTTCATCCCCACATGGCTGCCATGAGCAGGGAGGAGCAGGAGGCATGGAGCCTGCCACCTTCAGCAGGGACACTCAGCCTGCTCCTCTTGGCTTTGGGGGCCTGGTTCCCTTAAGTGTGGATATTTGTGGCTCCTACTCTGTCCTGCCACAGAGTTAGCTATAGGAAATTCATATATGCTCACATTGGATCACGTAACTGCCATCTGACTTTGCTCACAGAATAAAATCACAGCGTGCAAGGCCCAGCACACATAGGCCCATCACCTTTCAAGCCCATGCCCTCCATTTCCCTACCCTATACCTTGAGGGTGCTGGGCATCATCGCATCACTGAGGCTTTGTCAAGTCTGCTTTTTGCTTGAGTGCCTAGTCTTGCGCTGCAGTGGTCAAGAGAACAAGCTGGAATCAGAATGCAAATCCTCTCTAAGTGTTCATTTCCTCATTTGTAAAAGAAAGATAATACTAGTTGAAACCTCGTGGTGTTATTGGGAGGAGCAAATAAATAATACTTCAAAGTTCTTAACACAGGGCCAGCCACATAGAAAGGGCTTAGTGAGAAACACCTGTGCTGTTGTTACTGTGGTCCGTCCCTTCTCTCCCTGAAGAAATGCTGTTCCACCTCCATAGCCAGGTCAATGTCACCCTCTTGGTAAAGCCTTCCCCATCTTTCTGCTCCACCCTAAGCAGAATGAGTAATGCCCCATCATGAGCCAAGTATTTTGCTCATACCTCTAGGATAGCGCCAGTCACACTGACTCACCCCTAGGTGCCCTGTGTCCATCCCCTCTGTGGACCACTCACTCCGTAAGAGTCAAATCTGACATCTTCGCACTCCCTCTGCACATGTAGCTACTCGGTGTTCCTTGAATGAGTTGGGTTGGATATGAAGACAAAAACAGAAGATCAAACAATGCTTCCCCAAAGTTCTTCACACCAGTGATTTCATGTGATGTCATGAGCCACCTGAACACAGTCAACGAAAGACAAGAAAAAGGAAAAGAATCAATTCGGAGCAGTAAGAACAAGCTACATTTCTTAATTGTATGATTCTTGTTTCACCTCACCTCAGTATTCTCGTTGGTAACACAGAGATAACAATGTCTTCCCCAATCTCTGGATTATATGAGGATCTAATGAGGATAATATAAGTGGAAACTTTGCATACTATAGAATCTTCTTCTCAGTAGCTGGCACAACCTGGGACCCTTATTTAGTTATGAGAACTGTAGGACAAAAGGAACTTTTTACAGGACCTAAAGTAATGAGATACAGTTATAAAGTGTAGGTGTGGGTGGGGAAGGGAAGAACTAACTCACCTCCCAAACAAACATCAATGGGACTTGGTGATAAGTCGTCAGGAGCCCTGGGCTCACCTGAATCCTGACTTTGTCACTCTGAAAGACACTTATTAGCAAGTTCTTAACCTTTCTGAGCCTTGACTTCTTCATCCCTAAAAGGAAGAGTCTAAAGTCGTCTGGGGAGGTTGAAAGGAAGATGAAATGAAATAATTTAAGTACCTGTCAGTAAGGCTCCTAATTTAAGTACCTGTCAGTAAGGGTCCTAATAACATCTATGGGCTATATCAGTGGTAATTAATGGCCATTAGATATAAGACAGACATATCACTTTGATGCTAATAACATTAGAATAAAGGTATACTACATATTTTCTGGTTTAAGATGGAGGGTAATTGAGTGTTTAAAGCCCTCTGCATTTCTGTGTGCCTGTATCTCTGCCATCACTCCTATTTTGTCTCCCCTCCACATGCCCTGTTCTGATGCGTCTCTGCAATTCAAGAGTACCCTTCCAAAATGACCATGTCTCTCCTCCACAGAAAGTTACTCCATTGTTGTTAGGATTCGGACCTACTACTTCACCAACACACGAGTCCTTTCATGCTTTTATACTTATTTTTCCACCGTCATCTCTCACCAACCTGTCACACACCCCTCATGTCTCTTATCACAGTCGCATGGCTCGGCAAACCCTCAAACTTTCCATATCATGCCAATGAAATAGTCTTTGCTGCGGCTTGGTCTCCAAGATTCTGTACGGACATCAATGACCCCAAGAGGGCCTCTTTGCCCCAGTGTGGGCCTGTGGTCCACCTAGAAGCTTCCCCATCCCCTGAACATACTGTCTTTAGTACTCATTACAAGGAAACACAATATTCTACTAGCTGGCAAGAATGATCTTGGTCTTTGAATCCACACCAATTGCCAACCATGTCTAAGCAGAGTCAGTATTATTTTTAATGAATGAAATAGATTTACAAGGGGATAGATGATTATAAAAACATAGTTGTGGTGTATCCTGGTGGCTCAGGTGTTAAACTGACTGCAAAGGAGTAGTCTAAGTAAAACCTAAGGACTTGAGTTCGTAACCTGGGCCTGATGGGAGCAACCAAAAATGAACAACTAGCTAACTAAATAAATAACGCTTCTTCCTCCTCTCTCTTCCTTCCTTCCTGCCTACCTGCCATTATTCCTACCTGCTTCCTTCTTCTTAAAAAAAACTTATTAAAAATAAAATTGCTTATAACATCAATGTGCTATAAATAAGTTAATTTCCCTGCATCCTCCCCACCAAAAAACAACCATCTTCTACCTTTAGGAACTCCCTTTTATAGACCTAAGGAAAACAAAAATTAAGTGACTTTGAGTGGGGAAGCCCTATAGCATTGTATCTAAGCACACAGACCATGGTGTTAGACAGAGGCTGAATTTTCTTCCTACGACTGACCAACTGTGAGACCTCAGGTTAGTAGGTAACTTCCTTAAGGCCCAGTTTCCTTCTCTGCAAAAAAAAAGATAATAAGAGTACATGCTTCATAAAGTTTTTATGAGACTAAGATGAGATGATTCAAACATTACATACTAGGTGTGTAATACGTTTTCAATACATGTAAAAAATAAATGAAGGATCAAGAAATCCTAGTAACTGCCTTATTGATCAATGAATCAACATTATTTGAAAGTCTATTAGACCGATGAGAAAGAGGCCCAGGTCGCTGTGGTGACATAGGATCTACATGGGGTGTGGGACTGATGGTGGAGAAAGTACAGAAATGCTTGGCCCTTGCTGAAAGGCACGTATGCCCTCAGTGGTGAATATGCCCTCCGGCAAAGCAGCTTCCACCAAGAAGCCAGATATGATATTTACAGCTAGACCTAGGCCTCCTGCCATCCAGAATGTTAGCATCTCTTTCATTTCATGGATGTTTCATTTCTTTTGAAACACCACTCTCGGGGCCCCATGTTTATGCCCCAACCTTCCGAGAGGCCTTCTTGACTCTATCCCTTGAGCCAGTCGCTCAGGCAAATTTTTATTTATTTATTTATTTAATTTTAAGGAAAGGTGCAGGCAAGAAGGAAGAGGAAGAAGCATTTAAAATTTTATTTTTTATTTAATTGTTCACCCTTGGTTGTTCCCCACTCCTGACCCCAGGTCCTTGGGATGTATGTAGTCTGTGCTTTGCCAGAGGCAGTGGATCTCACCACTGCTCCACCAGGGCACACATCTGGTCAGTTTTAAATACCTGAAACTTCTCATAGCTGAACAGTCAGGACTTATCAGGCTTATTTTTGTCTTATAGACTTTGAGTGCTCACACAGGGAACTCTGGAGATCAATAAGAGAGGTGAATACAGTGCATGGGAGGGTTGAAGTCCCAGCCAGCTCTCCAGGCCCCCTCCTGAGTGACACTCCCAGGGAAGAATGGAAAGGTAAGGCTCAGGGAGAATGGTAAGCTAGCGCCTTCTGGTAGGAAGGCTCTCAGGAACTCTGGGGCCCTGGGTTGAACCCGCTCCTCAGTCAGTCTCACCTGCCTTGTCTCTGCCTCTTCTCCACAACTCTTTCCCAGGGTCCACAGGCCCTCTCAGGGCTCTGTGACCTGGTGGCCCTAGATCAGAGAGTGCGATCCAACCACAGCCTCAGCATCCGGAGACAAGACTACCTCACTTAACCTTTATGTGCCCCCCACTTAGTCACTCTACCCAGACTGAGAGTCCTACAGTGAACTTGAGTTTGACAGCTACTAGCATCCCTCAGACTCATGACCAGATTTCACAACAGCCATTGGGTGCCCATCACTTTATTCCACGTAGTTGCGCACCATCATGATAATGATAATAATGGGTATGATTTATTGAACTCTTTATATGGACCTTACTAAGGCCCTGTTTTGTTTTTGTTAAAGGTAGTATTCCCAGTTTAGAGATGAGACTGAGGTTCAGAGAAGGAAGCAGAGTGCCTGGTCATAAGGTTAGGAAGTCACCAAGCAAGACATGAACCCATGTCCCAGTGGCTGAGCCAGAGGCCCTGTCACGCCCCTAGAAAACACTGCTGGAGCAGAGAGGCCCCACACCAGCGCTGCCTCTCAGGCCCAGATGCAGTGACCCAGCCCTTTGCATATTGCTGGTCCATTTCTGATGCTGCTGTATCTACCCAAAGGGTTTTAATTAAGCAATCTGTTGGTTTTTCTTTAAACTATGTAACAAATGGAACACAGATATGAGTACATATTTATTTCAGGCTATGGAATTTCAGTATCATGATATCTGCTTTGTCCCCCTCATTCTTTCAGGCCATAAAAGGCTTTTTAGCTCTCAAAGGTGTAGATTCAGCCTCACCCTCTGCATCGATCTCCTCTGGCTAAACTTATCTACTTCTATGCCTCTACTAAAGTACTTAGATGGTCCGCCCAAACTAGGCAGCTCAATATTTGCCTCTTTCACATTTTTTTACTCAAACTTCACCTTCCCAGTAAGAACTTTCTGGTAACTTTATAGTAAAATTGCAACACTTTCTAACCCCCTTTGCTGCTTTCTCTTTTTCCAAAACACTTACACTAACTTGCATGCTATCTATCCTAGTTATTTTCTCCTAGTGACGTCCTTCCTCTCCCCAGGAAAGCACAAGCCCCCTTAGGGCAGGCACTTATTTGTGATTGTTTGACAGCTGCATTTGCAGAGCACAGGTTGGTTGCATGATGTGTTTGTGCTTAGCTTACTCTGAGCTACTTTCTCTTTACCGACAAACTGCAAACATATCACATACCTCTTCTGCATGCCCGCAAACCTTTGAGAGGTACCAACACACAGAAGTTATTTTAAAACCCACTTGCCAGCTTAACTGAGGAGCAAATTAAGCAAAACATAGGCCCAGAGTCCTACATTGAAGGATCTGATCTTTCCCTCATGAATTTACCTCTGGAGGATTTTAATCTGCATGGCAAGGGGTGGAGGTGGGGTGATTCCCTGGAAAAAATTGATTTCTTCTTGATTCCTCAAGCTAACTACTGGTAACCCTTTGAGACTTCTCAAAGACTTTCTCTTCCCAATGTGCCCTGGTGGAGTAGCAGTTAAGTCTACCACCTTTAGCCAGAGCAGTCCACACACATCAGAAAAGCCCTGGTTCACATCCGGGGCCTAGGGGAAGGAAGAACAACCATAATGAACAAGTAAATGAACACAAATAAACGCTTTTTTCTCCTCTCTTCAGGCCTGCCTGCTTCGGATTGCCTTCATTCCTGCCTGCGCCTTTCCTTAAAAAACAAAAAAGAATTTCTCCTCTCCCGGCTTTGGAAGCCCACTGGGTCTCTCCGTCCCTGTCACCCCGTCCCTGTCACCCCAGCAGCTCCCTGATGCTGAGTGGAACTGAGGACGTAGTCCAGAGACCACAGCACAAGTGACTGGCTTGAATGGCAGAGATGTTTCGCCTCAGGTCTTGCCTTCACAAATCGTGAGGTCTGTGTCTGTGTGGGCACGTGCACAAGCACGTGTGTGCCAGAGCCGGCTTGGCCTGATTCACTCTGCTCCTGAGATGGGCTGGCTCCCCAGGGAGCACCCGGGTGTTGAAATCCTGCAGGAGGGACTTGGGCTTGACCCTCAGAGAATTCTCAAGGCACTGAGTCAGAGGATTAACTCCATCTGCCCCACCCAGTCAGGCCAGCAGTTACAGTGGTTAGACAAAGAAATCATCTTTTCTCTGGGTTTTAGTGATTCCTATTTATAATCATGGAATGGCCAGGAAGAACCTGGGGGAAGGTAGCCAGTGCAGCAAAGCCGGATTTCCTGGCTGGGGAGCCCCACCACCCAGGCATTGTTTCCTGTTTGCCAGAGGAGACTGTGCTGGGGGAAGGCTGTTATTCCCTTACAGTTTTACGGTTTTGCAACACTTTCAGGAAGAGAGAGAAGTCTTCAGCTCTGCTCAGGCTCAGCCCTCAGAGCAATGATTTTCTCTGGGGGAGTAAGAAGGAGGAAGGAGCAAAAGAAGGTGGGACAGCAAAATGGAGGCAGAGGAGTAAGCTTTAAGCTTTAGTGGAACAGGATGTACTTAAAATTCTCCCTGTCTGTTATCCATCCCCAAACTGGCCTCTCCACGGATGCAGGAGGCCATTGCTACCCCATACATATTTATAGTACTTGGCAGATTGAAGGAACATGACCCTAACAATGTATTTTAAATGAAGTTAAATAAAAAGCATTCTTAGTCCATGGAAAAAGCTCTATTTTTTTTGGATGCAATATAGTGTGTGGTGAGATGGTGCTGGGGGAAGAGTCACGAATAATCAGTATGTGAAACTGACATGAGTGGAAGACGGGTGACACAGACCTGAGTGGGGCAGCTTAGAAAAGACCCAGTCACTCCAACTAACCTGACTGCTCCCTCAACTTGGAGCTCCTGGGAAGAGGGTGCAGCTCCAAGATCTCGCAATCCTCTGCCTACCACCCCTTTCCAAGGGCTTCATGATGACCTGATCCTCCCCAGTTTATTTGCCCCAATGCGAAATAATTCTCTACCTACCAAAGGTCTCTAAAAATCAGGCTTTGTCAGGGGAAGTTTTCCAGAATCAAAACTCAGAAGTCATGCATGGGTCCAAACCCAACATTCTCTTTTCTCAAAGCTTCCAATTATACTGCAGAAGTATTTTGTAACTCAATAATACCTTATATACTTACGTTATTTTCTAAATAAAATATAGATGCAACTACTTCACTGGCATATGTTAAAGGATTTCTATGTACAATTCCTTTACCACCCTAGGTTGGCCTTAGTTTCCTCATTTGTAAAAATAAGTATATTAAACTATTCTTAGAGCTCAGGAATTCAAGATTCAGCAAACATACTATCATCAACACTCCTCCAATTCTCAAACAATTTTTTTCTGCATTCTGCTACTAAAGAATGACATGGTGTTATCAAAATGACAAAGAAAGGGAATGTCTCTGTTGGTAGTGTGGCAGGGCAGGTATGTGAAGCAAAGAAGGGCACAGACTGATTCAGAGAGCAGGGGAATCACATACAAATGTTTGTTATGGCAAAATGGTAAAAATCATGTTTATCAGTCCCTTCTCTAAAGGAAAGTACAAGATGGTACCTGCTAATTTCTCCTATAGAACTTAAATGCTGACATGTCACACTTCCCTTGGTGTCCCATGCAGTGTGTGGGGTACAGACGCACAATACTGTGGTTGGGTGATCATCCATAATTAAGGAGTTAAACTGACCTCTCATTAGCAGCTAGTTCAAAGGCAACTGGACTCGCTGTGTCCCACTGAGAACATGTTCCCACTGCGGGGAAGTGCATATGGAGGGCCAGTGTGGTCCCGCCTCATGCATTGTGTCCATGGTGACATCAGGCCAGTGTGATGAAGGCTGAGCTTGTCTCTTATTCTGACAGGGACTGTGCTTTAACTAGTGACCTCTGTCTTTATTCTCATTCAGCAAAGTATGGGTGAGATGATGAGGCCAAGAGGTCCTATGATGAAAGACTCTCCACAGAGGTATCATTTTATATTTTAAGTATGACAGTTTCAGAGTGAACCAGCAAGGCAATCAATGGTAAGAATACCAAGGTGTTTGCTCAAATTTCCTGAGCAAGCATTATATATAACCTAAGGAACAGAGGTTTCGATCTTCCTCCCTTGAACCCACCCCCCATCATTGGCAAAAATCCCTAAGAAGAGGATCCTTGGAAGGACATAGCTTACTCTGTCTTTCACCAATGGAAAAAAATGGCCCTGGTGGTGCCTCACATTATATTTTATGCCATCTTAAGTACTCTATGGAAGGAGGCAAAATGAGGGAGGCATATCTCCAGAATTCAACTGTGATTCAATTACAACAAAAGGAAATAAAGGTCTCAAGTAGTCATTAGTGATGATGAAGATGATGACAATGAAATAGCTGCACCCCTATGTTCATAGCAGCACAATTCACAACAGCCAAGACATGGAAGCAACCTACATGCCCATCAACAGATGATGGATAAAGAAGCTCTGGTCTTTATACGCAGTGGAATTCTATGCAGCTGTTAAAAAGATGAAATGGTGCCCTGTGCAACAACCTGGATGGAACTGGAGAGGCTCATGTTAAGCAAAGTAAGGGTATAAGTCTACACTTAGGCAGGTTTCTTCTCTATCCCTACATGGCCTTTTCCTCTGGTGGCCAAGAGAAGTTGTTCTCTAAGGTGTCGGGAATAGGGGCTGTGCACAAGAAAACAAACTTGAGGAGAAGTGGTTTCTGTCGTCTTTTACTAGAAATACTCTCTTGTTAAAAGTCCTAGAATGACTATCTGCACGTTCAATCACTTGATAAAAAGAGTTTCAGTTCCTCAATCTTATTATATCTCACTCTGATACCTCCAACTCTTCATTCCAGCTTGCAAGACACCTGCTGAAGATTCAGCACCTCTAATACCTGGGTCATGAACCAGGAAGGAAACTCCTTAATCCGGTTCAGTCACCAATGGTGGAGTTCAATCAATCTACCAGAGGCAAAGGGTTGTGGCAGGTTCACACACCAATAGCAAAAGTCACTCTAAGCGGAACACTTTATTTAGTCCCTTCAGTGTAGAAGAGGTGATTGCTAGCCTTTTAGGCTATAACACTCTTTTCTCCTTTCTTTACTTCATCACACCCTCTAATAATACAGGCAAAATTATTTTATTAATCAAATGAATTAAATAGATTGATGTGGACACTTGAGAATTTCTTGAAATCAGGGAGGGCCTGCTGGAGTTACTGAACCCAAACTGGAAGCCTCAGAGAAGAGATGCCAGAGTCAGTGGACCATGTTTAATCTGATTTCCAGTTGCATTCAGTCTCTCTGAGTCACAATCTTCTCATCTGTAAAATGGGAATAACACACCATCTAGCTAGTCAAGTTGTCAGTAAAAATATATGCAAGAAATATAAGTCAATTCCTTTAAGGCACATAGGCACACAATAATCAGGTTTAATTGAGTATATTATTATTAGAGGAATGGGTACCATTACTACAAAGGGAAAAACTCATAGATGGAGTTATTCCTGAGGCATTTTCTCTAGCTTAGGTCACCTAAGAATTACAATGAACATGTGGAAGTTAGTAGAGTTAAGTATAACAGATGGGTAAAAAGGAAGACCAAATCAACAGAAAGAATATTATAAAGGAAATTGTACCCTTGGATTCCAGAGACCAAGACTGAGCTTTGAGCCTTAGTCACTGCTGAGAAGCACTGTGCTGGAGAGTGCAGGACTGGGACTCTTTCTCGGGAAGAGACCTGAGTTACAACAGGAGAAAGGTCACTTCCTTTCTCTCTGGACAGGCCTCTCACCAGGGAAGTAAGTGAATCCAAATGCCATCCCTTCTGGAGATGGAGTGGGAAAGCCCAGACACAGAAGGCAAAGGATCTTCTTAATCCTATCACCTAAGCAGAAGCCAATAATGAAAGGCATAGAGACCCACCTTTCAGGACAAGGTGAACTAACTGTGGCACCAGGCCCTCTGGAATCTTTAAAAAATAACTAAGACAACCAACTTACAAAAATAAAATCATACACCTTCACCAACCCAAACGTCAAGCAGAAATCTATCCAATTCAAAGGTGTGCCACGTGCCAAGTGTGTCGTTCAATACCAGAATGGAGCGCATACATTTCCCAAACTACACCCTGAACTAAATCTAGCTCCTTTCTTTTCCTAAGGCTTCCGTCAATTCTAAGGGGGTTTAAGTATAAAAATTTAAAGAAGTACATCCTAATGAGGCAGAACAGAATCTATTTTATAAACTGAGTCAGGCACTAATTGGAATATCAAAATAAGCTTTGAATGAAATTTTAAACAAATGGGAGATTGAGAATTCAACTCTGATTCAATTAAAACAAAAGGAAACAAAGCACTCCCAGTGAGCCAGTGTGATGATGAAGACGATGACAACAGTGATACTGTAGTTCCCTGTGCTCAAGTCATGGGACTCTGGTTTACAGAGTCAGGACACAGATCAGTGTGCCCAGCATGCACTGATCCTGGATTCAGCCCTGTAATGGTCTCGGTGCTTCCCCACCAGATCATCTACCTTCTGACCGGTGTAGGCTTGGTGAAATGTGCTGGGCTGAAGATCACAGGGGAAAATTCAGTCTCATAGAAAAAAACAGAAGATGGTTAATTATTTTCTTCAGTTTAGTGATTAACAAGTGTCAGCTCAAGTCATTATTAACTGTACTATCAGCATATTAGCTGGGGTGGACACCACTGTGTGTGTAATCCATCAGCAGGCATTGTTGCAGGCACGCAGGTCTTCACAATACAAGTAACTGGTGACTTGAATTTATTCATCTTGTTGGCATATCTTTTCAACCCTGGGAACATTGAGGGAAATAAAAAATGGACCCCTACCAGTGGGACCAGCACAGAGTATTGCTGGAAATATATAGGGCTAAGAGGGAACTGACATCACACTTCCAGAGTGACATGGAAACTGGAGATCAGGAGAGTCTTCACCCGGAAGAAGAGGAAGATTTGGGTCAGTGGAGAAGTGGGGAGTGGTATGCCTGGTGCAGTCATTTGGCAGATCTTCCTGGAGAGGAGATGATGCCGGCAGAGGGAGATAAAGGGTTTTTTCACTCTTTGCAGCCTGGAGTTTGATGATGACTCTGATTTTCAGAAATGTGACAAATCATGATGACTTGGCCACATGGTCTCAGTTTTCTGTGGTTTCAGACTTACTCATCTGAGAAACATGGGACCTCCTAGCCCTTATAAAGAAACAAACCAGGGGATCCCCAAGAGTATAAGTTGCTGATTCAGAAACTAAAGGAGGAAAGGAGCAGCACCTGACCCCTTCTCTTTCCGCATTCTGGGCTCTTCCCCACTGGGGTACACTCAAAGCCTGTCCTGCCTGCTAGACAACCTGACAGCTCTCCACCGGGAACCTCCTCTTGAGGCAGAATCAGATCCACCCAGGTTGAATAAGAAGAGTGAGATCCTGCAGCCACAACCCCTTCTAAGGGTTCTCTCCACAGGCAGTTTGAGCTGTGGCTTCTAGAACCAACTATTTCAAATGTCATCCGCGTGGGAACAATTCCTTCGAGTTTTCCAGCGCCATGTTGAAGAGTTTAACTTGGATTCTGTCTCTCTCATTTCATTTCTCTTCCCCTTGTCCTACTTTCCCCTGTGCTGAGAGTGGTTTTTCCATTTCATTTTGCAGACATGTGAGGCATCTCCTTCCCCCATGCCCCCACTCTGTGCTTCCACACATCTGGAAGAGCAATGTGCACATCTGGAGACTATTCTCATCTGGAAGATTTCTTTTCGACATTCTTTTCTTTGAAACTCAATCCATGTAACCTCCTGTTCAAAAGGGCCTCTGAACTACTGGAATCATTTGCAGAGGCTCAGGAAAAAATCTTTAGTTTCATCCCTACGTGGTGGAATTTATGACTCAAACCAAACCCAAGAGCATGTTTCTGATTGTCTTTTTTTTTTAATAATAATTACTTTTCTGAGCCTCATGTTGAAAGGACTGAAAGTTCTAGCCTTGATCACACACACAAGGAGAGTAGAATGTGAGATGTGCAGCAATCACAAGAATAACTCCAGTTCCTAAGCTCTGTGATCGAAAATAGTAATTTCCTCACCAATAAAATTTGAGTTCATTGTTTCCATTTAGACTGATAACCACACTTTCTGTTATCCCATAGAATCATGTGAGAAACATGTGGATAACATATCTAAGCATGCCTGGTCTCACATCTGGGGAAGGTGACGCTGGAGGGTAAAGCGGGAGAGGCTCCTGTTAGGTATGCAGTCTCTACACCATTCCATGGAAGACTACAAGGCTATGGTTCTCTGATGCATCACTGAACAGGGGAAAGGGAGGATTCTCTAGAACAGGTGAATCGCAGTGTCAGCCACATGTCCTCATTTTAACCAAGTTGACAGGAGATTATTTGATCAGTGGGTCTCTAACTTAATGGGCATAATAAAGAACTTGGCCATTCTGACCCATATCAAAAAGAATAGAAACAGCAAGCATCAGAGTGTGCAAAAAAAGGAACCCTCCCACACTGCTGGCAACCTCCTACATCAACCAATGTAAATTAGTACAACCTCTTTGGGAAAAAAAAAAAAAGATGGATCTATCATTTGATCCAGCAATCCCACTTCTAGGCTATTACCCAGAGAACACAAAAACACTAACCACCAAAAAATATGCTCTCCTATGTTCACAGCAGCACAATTCACAGTAGCCAAGATGTGAAAACCACCTAAATGCCTATCAACAAATGACTAGATAAAGAAGCTTTATGGTATATAAACTCAATGAAATTATATGCAGCTATTAAAAACAATGAACTCTATGTATTTTATGGTTTCAGGTCTATACAATCAAGTCTTTGATCCATTTTGAGTTAATTTTTGTGTATGGCACTAAAGAGTAATCCAGCTTCACTTTTTTGTAGGTGGTTGTCCAGCCTTCCCAGCACCATTTATTGAACAGACTTTCCTCCTTCCATTGTATGCTCTTGACTCCTTTGCCACAGATTAAATATAGGTGTGCTTTTACTTCTGGGCTCTCCGTTTTATTCCATTGGTCTGTCAGTTTTTGTTCCAACTCCATACTATTTTCATGATAATCACTCTGTAATACAGTTTGAAGTTAAGGAGAGTGTAGTTCTTCCATTTTTCTTTTTTTTTAGGATAGCTTTTTTTTTTTTTTTTTTTTTTTTTGGTTCCATACAGTCTGCATATTCCTTTGGGTAATATAGCCAGTTTAACTATGTTAATTCTTCTGATCCATGAGCATGATATATTTTTTCATCTCTTTCTGTTTTCTATACATTTTATCAATGTCTTGTAATTTTTAGCGTATAGGTCTTTTGTCTTTGTTAAGTTTACTCCAAGCTATTTCAATTCTTTTGGTGCAATTGTAAATGAGATTTATTTTTTCTCTAGATAGTTTTTGCATATAAAAGTGCTATTGATTTTGTGTATTGATTTTATATTCTGCCATTTTATTAATTTATTATTTCTAACAGCTTATTTGTACAGTCATTTGGGTTTTCTAGGTATAATATCATGTAGAAAAAAACCTTATCACACACAAAATTTGCAATTATGTGTGGCATGAGTAGTGATGAATGTTAACTAAACTTACTGTGATCATCTCACCATATATACAATTGTTGAATCATTATGCTTTATACCTGAAACAAATAGAAAGTGATATGTTAATCATATCTCAATTAAAGGGAGGGAGATGAAACCAGCCCTTGGTAACAACCTAGATGGAACTGGGGTAATCACACTCCTCTGGAGCCAGGTGCACTTCTGGTGCAATGAATGCCAGTTATGGATGGCTGCCTTTGACGTTCAGCAAGTCATCCAATCCCCAGAAACACATATCCCTCTCAGCAGGGCACTTCCCAACAGCTTCTCTTGCCCCTGAGCTATGTTGTCTGTCAACCTGCATGCACCAGGAGAGAGGCTGGGATGGAAGTAGGTGAGGAGACAGGGAGAGGGCCCCTGGGCTCAGACCCACGCCCAGCCCAGCAGCGGGAATGTTCCTGAGCCTCAGAGGCAGAGGACCAATGGGTGTGAACCTAGAAAGCAGAAGGCCAGAAGTTGACAAACATTCATTTTTTCCATTTTATTCTTTCAAAGATACTAATAATAAAAAGAGTGGACGGGTATTCCTACTGCTCAGATGAGCTGGCAGGGCTGGAGGAAAAAACTGAAAAACTGCTTCTAAAAACCAAAAGAATCATGACAGGGTGTGGAAGCGGGTGGGGAGAAGTTGGTAAAAAGTCTATACTAAAAAGTAAAACATGCCTTGAAAAGTAGCCAACAAAAGAGTTTATAGTAAGGTCTAAGCTGAAATGTGCCGCCACCCAGGAGTGGGCTGTTGCTGCTCCTGAATGAGGAGGGAGGGACCTCCACCCCTGCCACCGCCAAATGCCAGTCAGTGTGTCCGTGGCCCATTCACCCCTGCCTCCAGGAGGCAGCTGGATAGCAGAATGCGGTCTTGGGAAGCTGCTAAAGTGGCAGGAAGACCTTTGTATCCCGATTGCAGTCGTGGAATTTCATTTTTCTCACAGGGTGTCAGGCTTGGTTCATACCCACAGAGTAACTGCCTCCGCTCTGGCCCTGTGGCTTCCTGACCTTTCTGCACTCCAAACTTCCACATTTCCAGAAGGATGACACTTCTAAAGCACAGACGGAATCACGCTACTCAAAACTGCATACTTCTTGTTGCCAACAAAGAACATTCCAAATGTCTTAGCGTGGCATTCAATGCTTTCCACAGCCTTGCCCTAGTCTACTTTCCAAAGTCATCTCCAGACATTCCCCCAACCGCCCTCCAACTGCAATCCACTCAAGATCAGACCCTTTTCTACCGAGCCACAAACGTACTCCTCTGTGCCTCTGTACATTGTTATGATTCCTTATTTATCTTGCAAACAAGTCCTATTTATTCTTTTAAAAATACACAAACAAAATTTTCAAAAAGTCCAAGTAATACATGCACATGATTTTTTTAAGTTACAGAAGACTTCAATGCAAAGTGACAAGTTCTTACCCTTCTCTTCCACATTCACTCCCTAGACCAAATGACGTTTCATTCTTTTTAAATTTTTCTCTCATTTCCTTAGAAACTGCTTCTTGATTTTTACAAAGTTCTTTTTTTTTATTATCTTATTATCCCTTTGGTTTATATGGCTACATGTATTTTAGGACATTAGTTCACACCAGTCTGTGTGTATTTCACACCACACCCACCATCAGAGTTCAGGTGCTCTTTACCACCCTTGTTCCCTCCTTCCTTCCCTACCCACTCCCATCCCCTTGGTAGTCACAGTTCTATGTCCTATGGATATTGTTGAGATTTGTCTGTCAATTTGTTCCATTTGTTTATATGCCACATATGAGCAAAACCACCCTGCACTTCTCTTTTTCTTTTTAACTTGTTTTTCTTAACATGATCCTCTCCACTTCCATCCAGATTGTTACAAAGGGCACAATTTCATCTTTTTTAACAGCTGCATAGAATTTCATTGAGCATATAGACCACAGTTTCTTTATCCAGTCATCTGTTGACAGGCATTTAGGTTGTTTCCATGTCTTGGCTATTGTGAATAGGGCTTCTATAAGCAAAGGGAAGCATATGTTTTTCTGATTCATCTTTTTGTATTTTGGGGGGTTATATGCCTAAAAGTGAGATTACTGGATTGAATGGTAGTTCCACCTTTAATTTGTTTGAGGAATCTCCATACTTTTTTCAAAGAGGTTGCACCAAGTTACATTCCACCAACAGTGTAGAAAGGTTCCTACAAGGCTATTTCTTCATTAGCAATGTTACCTAGTCTTTTTTTTTCTTTTTTGCATTCTAACTCTAATAAATGTATCTTTAGCACAAATAGAACATACTACTATTTCCATTTTCTCAGTGAAAGCCTTAAATCATGTTTTAAAAAATTTTAAGAAGCAAGGTAAGATAAGAAATTGGGAGTTCAGGTCCTGGAGTCAAACTAGCTGGGTGGTGAGGATCACAATACAAGTTAATGTTTCTGTCATCTGTAAAGTCTACTGCTCTCTCAGCCCTGCAGTAAATCTGCCACCTGTATTTCTCCCCACTGCTGCCCAAGCATGGAGCTACTGCTTCCGGAAGCCTGTATCTCCCCTCCAGCTTGCCTTACTCCCTCATTATGCAGAGGCACTACCTCAAATGAGCGCCCTAAAAAGGTGTATGGAGGTTTGTCCTGGTGACTCAAGAGCTAAATTCTTGATGTAGTATCTTCATAAATAACTCTGAGGACACAAATTAGTTTCTTTCATCCTCCTCACTTACCCTGAAATATCTCGTTTTCCTTTGAGAATACTTCTTTATTTCACAATGTTTCTTTTTCATGTATTGGAATTTCCTCAAACATCTAGTCATTGGTGAGATTAGCAAAACTGACTGTGAACTGGTTCACACCTTAAAACTTGTTGCCTCCTGGACTCCATTGCAGGATGAGCTGAAAGGGAGCCCAGCAAGGGAACTCCCACACTTAGAAACAGACTATTCAATTTCTTTAAAAAGAAGCAATAATTTTTGGACTTCGGGGTACACAAATCGCAGCTCATGTCTGTTCATCAAATCTAGAATTTTGGAGTCATTCCTTCCAGGACTTGCAAGAAAAATCTCCCTTGACAGCTGCCCTCACTATGCATATTCTTCTCTGTCTCTTCCTCTGCCTGTCATATACATCAGCCCTCAGTCCCATACCTCCTGTGACCCATCAAGACTAGCTTTATCTTCTCTGCAATGCTGGAAATTCAGACTTGTTTTTATTCCTTGACTGTAATATCATGGGGGCTTAGGGAATAAAGAAAATGAGTGTGTATCTCACAAAACCAAAAACAGAAATGACAATTCTCTAAATATCTAGAGATGACAGAGAGTTACTGACAAGAAATGGGAATCCTTGATACTAACAACAGAGGCTGGTCAAGGGGATGATGTTTTCTGCTTGAAAGAAAAGAACCTTTAACCTAGAATTTTCACTCTGATAAGACTTAGATTAAAACTGGAGGCAATTATATAAAGAAAAAACAAACAAAACTCAATAAAATTCACAGGATGCCAGACTATGGTTACCAAGAGGATGGGATGAAGAGGGAACAAGGAAAGGAAGTTGGGTACTGTAAAGGGCACTAGAACTCTGGTGGTGGGCGTGGTGGGAAATATACACAGATTGAGGTGCGAATTCGATATCCTGAAAATTACAGAGCAATGTAAGCAAAGAAATAAAAAAATAGGGCATGCCCTGGTGGCCTAATGGACTAGTATAGCCTGGGTGCAGTTCATATACATCCCAAAGTCTCAGGTTCAAGACCTGGAGCCAGGGGGAAAAACCAATGTGAATAGCTAAATAATAAATACAGTGCATCTTCTACTTCTTTCTTCCTGCCTGCCTGCCTACTTGCCTTCATTCCTATCTGTACCTTTCCTTTAAAACAAAATAATAATGAAACAATTTTTTAATTGGGGGCAAATTAATGATATGTCAGGCATATATAAAAACTCCTTTTAACTATACCCTTAGAAGTACTCTAGGAAGAGGAGAAATAATTACAAGAGAACATTATGAGACTTGTGTTAAGACTAAATAAATAAAACCATATATATCTTGATTTTTTTCTAAATAATAAAAGTTTACATATGGAGCCAAGTGGAACTGAAAGAAAACATATGGAGTGTTATTTGCACTACATGGGGTGGGGGGCCCATATCTAGACACATTATAGCAAATTTATAGTGCCAAAACTGGTGAAGAATAAACTAAAAACTTGTAAAGAGAAATAACCATGTTAGAAATTAAAATGCCAATCACTTTAAGAGGGTAAAAGTATAACTTAGATTCTAAAGCTCAAGAACAACACATGAAAATATTATAGTATCTATTTTACATACATAGATATTATATGTCTAACATACACAAGAAAGTCTTATAAATCAGCATGAGAAAGATCAGAAACCCAAGTGAGGTGTGCCCTGGTGGAGCAGTGGTTGGGTTAATCACCTCCGAAGGAGCGTAGGCCACATAACCCTAGCTTAAGTCCTAGGCTCTGGGGGAAACAACCAGTGTGAACAACTAAATAAAAATAAAATAAAGAAGCTTCTTCCTCCTTTCTCTGTAACAAAAATAAATAAATAAAAGGAAAAAAGAAACTGAAGTAAAAATGAGCATAATATATAACACAATTTAAAGAAGGAATGAGATATGATATATCTCTCCTAGAAATCAGAGAAATAGAATTTAAAAACAGCAATATACAAGTCTGTACCTGATATACAAAGATTAGAAAGTTGTGTAATGCCAAGTGCTGAAGAAGACTCAGACATAGGCTTGCTCATGCATTTCTGGAGCAATAACCATTCCAGAAAGCAACTGGGAAGCATTTATTTAAGTTAGGTGGCCATGTCCCTTAGGCCCAGTGATTCCCCCATGCTGGTTATATTCTTAGAAAAGCTCTTCTAGAGGTCCCTGGGGTCATAAGTATAGGGTACTTGTCCTATCACAAGATAGTACAGTACAGGATTGGTGGTTGGGGGTTTGGGAAATGAAGGAAATGGGATAAAAAAGAAAAGACCAGTGTGCCCTGGTGGCTAAGGTGGCTGAATCAGTGGTTGTGGCAAGGACCATGTAAAGGCCAAATACCAGGGTTTGTAACCTGGGACAGGGGGAAAAATGGAAATGAAACAAATAAAATAAATGTATCTTCCTGCCTGTTTGCCTGCCTGCCTGCTTTCATTCTTGCCAGCTTCCTTCCTCTCTTAAAATAAATAAATAAATAAAAAGGAAGTAAGGAAGAGCCAATAAGCAAAATAAAACCAGAATGCAGCCTTGCACAGCCTTCTAAGGAACTAAGGAATGTGTTTATCTCAGTTCTTTGGAATTGATGTTCCACAAAACAAAAGTCACCACACATAAGCACCTACTTACCACCTGGCATCCTATACCGGGCCAAGGTACTCATGGCAGAAAAGAAATTGAGCAGCTTCATCCAGACTGCTGCATGTGCTTTGATCAGAGAGATGGGCTGTGGCATGGATGTGAGTGCCCTCTCCTTGACCTTGCACAGCCTCCGCTGCGTCCATTCATCTGGTCTAGTGGAAAAAAGAGAAGGCCTCACCCTCTATGAACAAAGACTTCCCTGCCGCTCAGCTGTCCCCAGGCTTTGTGTTCCCTAGCCAAACCTGAGTTCCTTCCATAGAAGCTTTGTGCAATGAGTTGTTTAACCCCTGAGAATTCGAGCCCACTTCACCCCAAGTCACATTAGAGCAGTGTCAACATTTGTCACCTGCACTTACTAGACTGTCCTATAGCCATCTCAGGGGCCTCAGACCCTGGTGCAGAAGAGCAGCTAAGGAACCAAGTGGAAGCAGGATTTTGTGGTTCAGGAGAAAGTATTTTTGCAGTAATTACTTCTATACTTTCCTGGGTAATCAAACTGAACACCTGGATAAAGAAGCCCTACCTCCCACAGGTAAGAGCAGGAATGAACTTGTTGAAGTGACACCACAACTCAGAGAAGATAACCCAAATGTGACCTCTAAAAGCTGATGAAGTTACACGAGGCAAGTATTTTTTAACAGTATTATTCTCGACGCCCTTCACCTATTTCTCCCACCCCTCAACTCCCTCACTCTACCTCCCCTGCAAACTGCTAATCTGTTCTCTGCGTCTAGGAGCTTGTGGTTTTGGTTTGGAGTTAAGATCCAACATATAAAAGGGATCATATGGTATTTGTCCTCTTCTATCTGACTTATTTTACTTAATATAACGCCCTCATGGAACTTCCGTTGATCACAAATGGCAAGTTTTCTTTTTCTATGACTAAAATAATGTTCCATCACATGAATAAATACATATATATGTAAAGAATATATTATACATATATGCATATATATGTTCATTCTTTCATCCATCAATGGACACTTAGGCCATATACATATCTTAATTATTTTAAATAATGCTCCAATGAACACAGGGTGCATAAATCTTTTTGCATTAGTGATTTTATTTTCCTCAGATAAATACCCAGAAGAGAGATTGCTGGAGTGTACGGTAGGTCATTTCTTTTTTATTTTTTCAGTAATCTCCAAAAGATTTCCCATAGTTGCTATAGAGACAGGTTGTTGTTCTTTTTTTAATGGAAAGGTGCGGGCAGGAATGAAGGTGAGTAGGCAAGCAGGAGGCAGAAAGAGAGAGGAGGAAGAAGCACTCTATTTTTCATTTAGTTGCTCACACTGGTTATTTCTCTGGGCCTGAGACTCAAACCCAGGGATGTGTGGCCTGTGTCCTTCAGAGGCGATTGACCTAGTCGCACCAGGATGGATTTTTTTTTTAATGGAAACATTACTGGCCACCTTTTTTTCCCTACCTATGCCTACCTCAGATTTCTCTTTTAATATCAAATCCTCTTTTTTTTCTAATTCCTTTATATTCCTATTCCATTGCTTTGCTTTGCTTCCTATGGCTCAGATACACACACCATCTTCCCCTTCTTAAATCCACCTGGAGTGGGGATGCTCAATCCTGGACATTTCCAGACTTCACCAGACCACATAGCCTTTCCCACTTCTTGTCCTCAGCTACAAAAGAGATGGTCAGTCATTCAATAAACTGATACGGTAGGCAGAGTACCACAGAGAGGAGAAAACTGTATAAGTAGAAATGATAGCCCTACCCTTAAAGAATGGGAACTGGGGTGTGTGGCTTACCTCTGAAGGGTAAACCTTATCCTCAGCAAATTCATTTACATACATTCCTTTATTTATCTTCACAATGACTCCAGAAGTTAAGGCCCTATTTCCTCTTTTTTCCAGACGAATAACCTGAATCTCTCAGAGATTAAGGAACCTGCCCCAGATAACAGTGGACAAGTGGCAAGTCCAGGAACCTGCCTCTAAACTCATGGCACTTTGCAAACATCACAGTTGCTTTAAAGGGAATCCATCCTTCTTGGAGACATGGAATGCTGTGCCCTGCAACAAAGGTCAAAGTATTTTCAAAATAAAGGAACAGGCATGCTTTAGTTGGCTCAGTGGTTAAGTCTACAACTCCAGATGGCATAGCCCACCTAGAGCCCCAAGATCAGGTTCAAGGTCCAGACCAAGGTAAACAACCAACATGAACAACTAAATGGATACATCGATGCTGCTTCCTCCTCTCTTCCTGCCTGCCTACCTAGTTGCCTTCATTTCTACCTGCTTCAATTCTCTAAATAAATAATTCTTGATTAAAAATAATCAACAAGAATTAATTCCTAAGAAAATAAATTCTAAGCTTCTGTATTCTAGTTTCTTCTGTGAAAAAGAAAGCTTCAACAGTGAAATACTCATAAAAGAAGTACCGTTGAAGAACAGAGCACTACAGATTTGCAGGAAAGAGAAAATATAAGTTGGAATAAGCATCCTCTCTTAACATTACATTCCTACTGTCTTGAAATGAATTTTCCACTCTGTCTCCCAGAGTAAGAGGAATTATGCTGAAACGTGGCAAGGAGGATTCCTGTTCGAGGGCATAAAAAATATTTCAGGTTGATGACGTGGTTAAATACCAAACTATTTCACTGCAGCATGTGGTGAGATGGAGATTTTTTTCCCCTCTGAGGACTGTGGCTTACTCCTGCTGGAATCAGGAACAGGAATACATGAGCTCTCGAAACCTCATCTGAAAATGGCACTTCTGTGACCCTTACTCTCTCGTGCTCACATAAAAAGAGTTCAGGGGAAACCATACCACAACAAACTATTGCTCAACCCCAGAGTCTCCCAAGCGCTCCTGCAGTCTTTTCTCACCTTTTCTCCCTGGTTCCCATACTCCAACAAGCATGAACCAGAACGGGCCTGAGTCACCAGGTCATATGACTGAAAGTGCACACAGGGCCTCTCCACACTTGGCAGGGCCACATGAAACCAGAATCACAGTGCCCTGCAAGCCGAGGAGCACTAGCTGTTACAGGTATGTGTCAGGAATCGTCCCTGGGCTGCTTCCCGCCACCTGAGCTGTAGAGAAAACTCAGACTAGGAAATAATCCACTCCACAGGACAATGACCCAGTTCAGCTGGCCCGTAGGTTACTGGGGCCCACATCTGTGGTTTGCAGGCTGCTTTAGATCCAGGGCTGCTGACAGAACTCTTGGCATCACTCCCTGTTTCAGCCCCTTCACTGATTTGCAGAGAACAGTATTTTCAGTGGCGCCATTCCTGCTCCCTGGCTCCTGTTCAGGTATGTATCAATCAGCCAGCTAGTGGATGGTTTAGATAATCAGTCATCAGCTGATTAGCCAGTCACTTAGTTAAATGACTAGTTAGTTACTTATTCGTTTTTATAATCACAATGGCACAGTCCACCTCTAAGAAAAAGAGACCATTTCACTGACCCATTAATGATTTCGCTGCATGAAGAAATGCTTTTCCTTCCACTGTAACAATATGTGTTTTCCTAAGAATCATGGGTTCAGAGACTATTCAAATTAGTCATATCTCAGGAATCCTCCAATGCCACCCATTTTCCAGGAAAGGAAGCTCAAGCTGGAAGAGATGAAATGGTTCTGTCAGGACTGCACATCTGGGCTGTTCCGTTCACCGGGGCGTGGGTCAGCACGCATTCAAGGTGAAAGAAGTGGAAACAGCTGGTAGCCTTTTGCGATTCCAATAATGGGGTTTTCTGAAGCTCAACAAGTACAGTTTTCAATGATCTGCCCTCGTGTCTCTGTTCCTCCACCACCTCCATCACCAAGCACACACAAAATTCTGCCCTGCTGATTCTAAGAACTAACTGAGCCTTTCTTCCCCTAAAAAGATTTTAAGTTTATAGGCACCATCAATATGAACTCCTTTTAGCAGAAAGGGGCAAGGCTTCCTGACCCACAAAAAAGGGTTCTATCCTCAACAAGCTGAGACTAGATGGCAAAGACAGCTCTACCATCCAGGTTTCTCACTCACCTTTAAAAATTTTTTTTTTGTCTTTCTAGCTTCCCAGTTCCCAGAAAGAACCTTGCCACCATCAAAGTGGATCAATGTAGACAACATGGGTGTTTGAAAGAGCCTATGTTTTCCAAACACCTAGCTGCATGGCCTTACTTAAGACATTTAATGACTGGCATCTTCAAACTGGGACAGTAGTGTCATGGTGTCATGAGAATGAAATGAGATCATATTTTGGGAAAATCCTTTCGAAACTGTTGAGAGGAAATATAAGGAGTTTTCACTACTGTCTCCAAAGTGCCCTCTGCCTGGCAATGGAGTGGAATTCACAGCCCAAAGGAAGGGTGTTAGAAGCTGTGCTGGGTCAGCAGCAAGGCTGGAGATTGGACATGTGGTCTCCTGCATCTGTGTACATAGGAAAGAGCCTCTTCCCAGGTCTTAGAGGGGCATGTCCCAAGCACAATCCCAGAATGCACTGCATTGCACTCCATGTCAATCCTCCTCCTCCTCCTCCTCCTCCACCCTCCCTCCCTCCACAGTTCTCATGGCTTCTAGAAAAAGCTGTATCACTACTGGCCTGGCAAATAAGTTGCTCGCTCTGAGCAATTCATTTTTGTTTCCCAGTCTGAGCTTGCACAAGTAGAGAATATTGAAAATGTGGACACACATCTCTCTCATTCCACTTCCTTCAAGCATCGCGTCTCTCCCTCTGACTCCAATGTCTTTAGCAGTCTTGACAAGCAATGATTCACACATATCTAAGATTGATACCTCACCTTCCTTCTCCATCTCAAGACTTGTTCCTTCCAGACTCTTATTCACATTAACCTCACCACCTACTTCGTGCTTTCAGCCCCAACTCTCCTTCCTCAGAAGGCATGGTGGGACCTCCTCAAACAGCACCTTCAACTCTTCGCTCATGAGCACGTTCAGACCTTTAATGATATGGAAAATGTTTCTTGATATTACTCCCACCATTTATAATTCTATCATGTTTTCTTTCCAGTCATGCATCTTATATCAGCGATCTATTCCAGTAGTCTCTTCTTTTACTGAAATCAGTATTTTGCCCACTTCTCACTGTATAGAAACTTTACTCCCAAAGGTCACCAAGGAATTGTCTACAGGTCAATGGTGAATTTTCAGTCTTCCTTCTTCCTCTGTAACCTGAATTTCCACTCAGAGGTAAGCACTCCTTCTGCGCCACGTACAACCCTCAACCCAGTGTCTCTGCCAACTCTCATGACCCCTATGTCATCTCTTTTTATTGTCCCCTACTACAGACAACTGTCGAGATCCAGTTCCCAGAGTCTCTACTATTTTGTTTATCCTCTTTCCCTTGTTAATTCCATCCACCTCTTTAGAAGGATATTTATTTCATTCTGAAAACATGTCCAAAATCTATCTCTTCAATATGACCATGCAGACCTGAAAATGCCTTTTGGATATTGTCTTCCTCAGGGTCTTCATAGAGACTTGACATAACTAAAATTAAATTTATCATTTTTCTGGCTTCTGCATGCCTATTAACAATATTACTTCTCTCTCAATCACTTAGGGAGTAAACTTAAGAACAATCCTGGGTGTGCCCTGGTGGCCTAGTGGATAAGGCCACATTCATCCCAAAGACCCGCGGTCAGGGGGAACAACCAAGATGAACAACTAAATGAAAATAAATAAATGTTTCTTCCTCCTCTCTCTTCCTGTCTGCCTGCCTGCCTACTTACCATCACTCCTGCCTATACCTTTCCTTTAAAAGAAATAAATAACAAATCCTGGTTCTTCTACCTCTCTCACTCCTCTATTTAGTCAATCATCAAGTCAAGGTAGTTCTGCTTCCTAAGCTTTTGCAAACTTTTTTTTCCCTTACCCATATTATTCCTTCTGACTTAACTCTCCCTAGTTCAGGTAATTCATTCTTCTCTTCATTTATCTAAATAATAGGTATTGAGCACCCACTCTGCATCAGACTCTAAGCTAAGAACTAGATAAAGAAAAACAGAGACTGTCCCTGCTCCAGCAATGGAATTTATAACCAGGTAGAAGAGACAGATGATGCTCTTCAAATGACTATGTAACTGCGAATTAAAATGAGCATTCTGAAAAAGCAGAACATAATGAAGAGTTGAGACATGAAGTATGACTAGAAGTTGACAAAAAAATGAATGTGGCATGGTAAGAAAAGGAAAGAATCATTTATTGATGAAATAATAGACTAAAAGGCTATTTGCTCAGAAGGAAAATCATAAATTTAATAAACTAAGGGAGGTCAATGAGGTGGGAGCTGAAAGGGAATAAAAAGCATAAATAATAGAAAGGAGTAGTAGAAAGACCAAGTCAGGTGTGGTCAAGCAAAGCAAGGTATTCAGTTGGCCATCATTCAAAGCTCAAGGAGGAGAAAATGAGTTTTTATTATTGTTTACTTTGACAGCAATAATGGCCTCCTGTCTGAGATTCTGGCTTTCCCTACTCCGTGTGCCATCACAGAAATTTGCATAAGATAATTCTCCAGCTGATCTAGATTTACTTTCCAAGACCAGATTACATAATGTGTACATCACAGACATCTTCACAGGTTGGATATGCCCTTTGATCTCTGGGCTATTTTGTTCTAATTCTGTTCCTTTGCTTACCTTCCCCATTTCTGCTTTAATTTTCATCTACTACTCTTCTCTGCCTCATGTCTGCCCAACCATTGAAGGGATCATTTAAATTCATTATTTTCCAGAAACCATAAATATTCTGACCACTCGACTTAAAATGGCTCTCCATTCTGTCAACACTCATGACATCTGTCAGTTACATAAAAGTCTGGGCTTTAGAGCTAGATAGTCTTGGTTTGAATCCTGGTTTTGAGAAAATCACTTAATTCTAGAAACCACTGATATCTAATCTATAAAATGGATAAAAAGCATTATACTTAACATATAGTGTTATTGGGAAAAGTAAATCAGAATAAATTTCTAAGTATCTAAAAGATTACCTAGTACATAGACAACACTGAATAATTGTTTATCTTCCCTTCTTCATCTTCTCTTACTTTTCCAAAGAAGTTGTAAGTTTTTTTATGAAAGAGATTATCTATTATTTATCTTTGTATTTCTACATTTAGTTTTGTGCCTGCAATTTTTAGGTATCAAATCAATAATACTGAATGATTAAAGAACTATTTAATCAAATAGAATTCAACATCAGAGACATTTCGATTAACAAACCATTTTAACAAATTAAAGGGAGAAAAACCGTGATCATTTCAAAAATATAAAATGAGTCAAAATTTAACTTATCATTAAAAATCCTTAACAAAAAATAAAATATGTCCTTAATCCAAAATGTGTATTCAACAAAATTCTATAGATAATATCACATTTGATAGTAAAATCTTAAAAACTATTACATTAAAGTAAAAAATAAGACAAGAATGCTTTTGTTGGCATTTTCATTCAGTACTAGAAATCCTAATCAATGAAATAAGACAAAGATTAGAAATAAGGAGCGTACAAACTAAAAAGGAATTTACAGAACTTGCCCTACTGGCAGTGGGTAGTAGATTACCTATAGAAAATCTCCATAGAAAATTAGTATCAATAAAATTAATAAATGCATTCAGCAACGTTATTAGAAACAAAAATCAACATATACAAATTAAAGATAGATACAAATGAGGTATTATTCAGTCTTTAAAAGGAATGAAGTACTGATAAATGCTACATCCATAAACCTTAAAACATTTTGCTAAATGAAAGAAGAGAGTCACAAAGTATAACATATTATATGACTCTACTCATACAAAAGTCCAGAATAGGAAAATCTCTACAAACAAAAAGTAGATCAGAAGTTGCTTGAAACTGGAAGAGGAAGGAGGGATGGGAGAAAAGGAGAATAGACCAAAGATACTAGTTTCTACTTAAGGTGATGAAAATGTTTGAAAACTAATTGTAAGGTGATACCTAACTTTATTAGAAGGAACAGTACAAATGAAATATTTAAACAGATCTTTTGCTGCAACTTATAGAAAAAGTCAAGTAACCCCAACATGCATGTACTGTCTTGGTGGCAGAGAAGTCACCCCCATGGCTACGGGAAGTCATCCTATGGCTTAGCTCTCATCACTGTCACCCAGAGTATGTTTGTCAAAGAAATACTGCCAGGCCAGATTTGGGGATCCTCATTTTGCATAAGTTAGTTATATGGTCACCCAATTATTTGATGGGTCACCTGTTCATTCAGGTGAGGTGTCATACAAATGGGGGTTGTTTTTGTCAGTGGCCAGTTTGCACAATTCCAGAATGCACTTGTTTTTTAACATACTGGAAACTATAGCATTGTACACTTTAAATGAGTGAATTATCTGGCGTTTAAGGTATATGAACTCAATAAAGCTGTTAAGTAAATAGATGTCTACAAATAAGTAATAAACAATTAGAAAACTATGTATAAAATCATTATTGAGAAAATTACAATACTGAAGTACATACAAAAAGATCTGAAAAGACAACCATGCCCATGATGAAATAGTAGTCAACATTACAAAGACATCAATTATCCCTAAGTAAACATATAAAAGAAATACAATTATATTTAATATATTCAAATATAAAATATTAAAATACTTATTTGATCACATGAAAGGGAAAGGGACTAAAAATAACCAAGGCAGTCCTAAAGTAGATAAATAAAATGAGAAACAAGGCTTACCCTAACAGAAAGCAAATCTTATTATAAACAGAATTAAGACAGAGTACATTAGTAAAGTAAAGTAAAAATCAGACAGGCCAACAGAACAGAAGAGAGTTCACAAACAGACTCTCATATAAATTAAAACTTAAAGATAAGATAATTAACCTTAAGACATCAATGGAGATTTTTAAAGGAAAAATGGGATATTTTATAAATGATCCTTATACCCACAAAAAAGATTATCACAAAATTATATCTACCCCTTCCACCAACCACAGAAATAAAATCCAACAGGATTAAAACACAAATTTGAAAACTTCACAACTTTTAGAAGAAAGTTAAAACTGTCTTCATGATCTCAGAAAAGATATTTCATTAAACATGAAAAGAAAACTAACTTTATCTGAGAAAAATGTTAATTATTTGATTAAATTAATTTTTCTGAAAGTACATATACCCTGTTACAAATATGAAAACAAAGTGAAAAGACAAGTCACAGACTGGGAGATTATATTTTCAATGCTATAATCAACAAATGAATAATCCAAAAATCAGAAATGCTTATTCAATTCAACATGAAATAACCCAAGAGAAAAATGGTCAAAAGATACAAACAGAAAATATACAGGAGAAACTCAGATGGCCAATAGGTGAATGAAAAGATACTCAATCTCATTAGAATCAGGAAAATGGAAGGTGTGAAAAAAAACTAGATTTTATCAATAAAAATTTTCTCAAGGACAAAAAAACAGGAGCTCTCATAAACTGCTAATAAGAATGTAAACTAGTACAACTCACACTATGGGTTAAAATACGGTTAAACGTAATAAAATTGGAGACATGTATTCTCTAGGACTCAGGAACCATTCTACGAATATGCACCTTAAAAAAACTATATAGCACGGTGCACCCTGGTGATTTAGCAGTTTAGCTCACTAGGCACAATTTTCATACATCCCAGGGTCCCTGGTTCAAGACCCAGTACTGGGGGAAACAACCAGGATGAACAACTAAATTAAATTAAATTTCTTCCACCTATATCTCCCTTCCTGCCTGCCTATTTGACTTCATTCTGCATGCACCTTTCCTTTGAAAGAGAGAGAGAGAGAGAGAGAGAGAGAGAGAGAGAGAGAGAGAGAGAGAGAGAGAGAGAGAGAGAGAGGAAGAAAAAAGAAAAAACTATAGCACAAGAGCACATTACATTTTTTTTGCGTTACCTATAATAGCAAAAACAAAAGCCTAAATAGAACATTGAACAGTTGTGACTAAATACCTGTAGCAGTTAAATATATAAACATAGATAAATCCGCCAGAATTAATTTGGAACACACACACACACACACACACACACACACACACACACACACACATTAAAAAGATCCACCTCCTAAATGACACATGATGCCATTTGTACACATTTTAAAGCATGAAAAATAATATTCTGTATAATTTATAGATACATAAATGTGTAGCAAATTTTAAAACATGCATAGGAATGATAATCAGAAGCAGAAAGTAGCTCCTGGGAGGCGGAGGTGTAGGTGGGTAGGGTGGTAATCAAGGGTGGAGTCCCACAGCGGGTTCAATTATTTCTATACTGTTTTGCCAAATTTGGCAAATTTAAGATTTTAAAACTGGTGATGAGTATAAGGAATTCTTAGAACTATTCTCTATTCATTTCTCTGTTTGAAATATTTAATAATAATAAAACCTATATTTTTACAAATATACAATAATGGATTAATATATTTAGCATATAAAACCTCTTATAAAGGACAAAAAAATCCACCATAAATAAGTAAAAAATAACAAAATGAACAGAATTTTCAGGAAACATACTTTATAAACCTATAAAAATCCATTATCAAAGAAATTAAAATAAATATCATTTTCACAATATTTTTCTTTGTAATAGCATTGGCAAAGATAAGCATTCATGAACACTCATATGCTACGATGGTGTGGTAAGAGTACAAATTACTATTAATATTCAAAAATATTATTTGGCAGTTGGAATAAAAAAGTTCATCATTATGTACCCTGTAATACATTTTAAGGTATCTACTAGAAGCAAAAACAGTAATATAACAAAGATTTGTGTTCAGAGATGTTATATATTATATTATTTATAAAAAATAAAAGAAATAAAATATTCAAATAAAGTACACTTTAATAAATTATAAGATTATGGCTTACCCATAAGACAGACAATTATATAGTCATTCACTTAGGGTGACATTTCTAAAGAATTCTTAAATGTATCGGGAAATAACTATGATGTAGTATTAAGTGAAAATGTAGAGTATTGACCTGTATTACAGTGTTCCTCCAACTATGCAAATTTACACAGGGATCTTCACTACCCATATATTCAACATTCCAGTGTCCAGAGCTGCAGGAATTAATGAACAAAGCAAAAGTTGTTTGGAAAGCTACACAAATCATGCAAAATCACTAACAAAAAAGGAGCTGGAGAGTTAGATTAATTTAAAAAACTCAAGAGAAAGTTAGCAAGGATGATGACAGGATGGGCTACGCAAAAGAAAATTCTCTATTAGAAAAGTACTATGAGGCCCACTTTGGTGGCTTAGCAGTGAAGTTCACAGCCTCTGGCCAGTGCAGTCCATACACAGCTCACGGACCCAGGTTGGTGATCTGGGGCTGGAGGAAACAACCAAGATGAACAACTAAATAAAACAAACAAATCCTCTTCCTCTTCTCTCTTCCTGCCTATCTGCCTACTCACCTTATTTCCAGCCTATAAGCTTCCTTTAAAAAAAAAAAAGGTATTATGAAAGGCCATTGAGGAAACTGATGAACTCTTCAAATGTTTTTGCAAAGTTGGTCCTCTTCATGATTGTGTTTAAAAAATAATCAAATGTAAAGTGAAAGATGTATTATTACGCTGTCTTTGGTTTTCTTTGGAACTATTATCCTCTACCTTTTCCCCATCATTTTATTATTAATATTTTCTTCTAGACATTATTATTTAATTGCAAGTCTGACAAATTTTATTTTAAAGGTGTGAAATTCACTTATTTGTAAAAAAAATTTTTCAATTAAAAATCAGTCTTTCTAAAAATTTTTTAAAGGAAAACTGAGGCATATTATACTTTTAAATGTTTATTTGAGCAAAAACTCATTCTAATCAGATGACACCAAGCCAGAAATGGTTAAGAACACTCCATTAACAGAAGTCAGGGAAAACACTTATATAGAGAAGCTGCAGAAACTAAGAAAGGAAATTATTTGACTGGCTTTAGCTTCAAGTCTAGTTGGCTGTTTGCAATTAGTTGTACTTAGCATTCTGAAGCCTTTTTAAGTCTCAGATTTGGGTTTGCTAACGTAAGTGCCACAACGATAGAGACCCCCTTCTTTAATTAATTTAGCTCCACTCATTATGAAATGATGAGTCCTATGTCAATTGACTAACTTCAAATGATTTTAGTTAACAAAGACTTCCTGATTATTTATACAGAAAATATAAAGTAGAATAGCATTGTCCAATAGAAATATAATGTAACCCACTTAGGAAGAATTAATTTAATGATATATTGTATATAACACAATTATCCAAAATATAATTATTTCAACATGTTTTCATTATAAAAATAATTCATGATTAAATCTTCAAAATTCAGTGTGTTTTTTACATAGCAAATATCAGCTGACCACATTTCAAGTATTATAATATAGTCAAGGTCTAGAAGAAAATGTACAAAATGTTTTTCAAAATGCATGTAAAATAGTTAAATGTAAATAGAGGGGTCAGATGTGAGAAATTAATTTCATAATTTAAAACTTTGACAAAGTCTCTTATTTTTAGCTTTCTTTTTTCACTTAATGAAAGGTAATATTTTTTTTAATCTGTCATTTATGGCTAATTATTTAAATAATGCATCAAGCCCCTGTTGCTCTTTATGACCTTAACTAGTTGCATTTCACTTCTTGCTTTGGTTTTTCTCAGCAAAATATTTCCATTTTTTTCCCAACCATTTAACTGGCTAATTTCCACTTCTTAGATCATTTTAAAGCAACACTTGGCTCTGCCAAGTTAATTTCTTTCTACCCTTCCCTGTTTTCTTGTAGATTTTTTTTAATGGGTTATTAAAATCATATGGTTTTCTTATGAAACAAGTAATTCTTAGACTTTTTTATCTCAAAAAAAAAAAAAAAATCCCTCCCAGAGAATCCTTTAACTTATTGGAATCCACTTAGCTGATCTTTTTTCCTATAGATTTCTTCCCTTTCATCCTTCAGAATCAGACATTTTATAATATATAAATATACAGTTACTTTCAGCCAGGTTGCTAAATTTAAACCCTCAAATATTTATTCTCTGAATATGAGTATCACATCAAGAGTGATTAGATTTCTCTACCTCTGGCCAAGAAGGGTTAATTCTTCTAAAAGCCTGAGAACTTACGTTGTATCATTTCCTTGTGATCTCCTTACAGAGAAAATATAAACAGAAATTATTCTACTCTGTTGCATTTTATATTGGAAGATATTGGGTAAGTTGTTCAAAGAAAACTGGAGCTTGATCAAGAGATTTTATATCATTTTCTTGAAGCAAACTGATAAATTTCTGATATCCTTAGAGTCCCTGAGTTGGTTGAGAAAAGAACTGTCAACTTATGTATGATCTAACCATTTTTTTCATCTTCCATGGATACTAGGCAACTGGCACTCATTACTTCAAGACACTACACACTCAGAAAGTACAAAAATTCATTTAAATAGCAGAACTGAACTAAAAGGTTAAGGGAAAGAGTAGTAGAGGTGAGCAGTGTACTCAGATAGCAGCTTATTGAATACTAATAAGCTTATTACCAAAGTGAGGGAGACACAAATGTACAGAAGCTGAAATCTAACTCCCTGGACATCTGCTCAGGAACCCCCACAGGCCACCCACAGAAACAAGTTTTGTTTTGCCATTTCTCCCCCCAGGGATGGGAGTGGAGGGCTATAGACAATAGTTTCTTAATGTAGGAGGTGGAAAAACAAAATAACACAGAACAAACACAACGATTTGGGGTAGAAAGAACTAATAATTTATCTTTATATGCATTGTGAGCAAAAACGGTGAAATTTATAGATAAATGAGATTATGTGGGGGAGGATGGGTATTTATGTATATTCTGCCTTTCTCTGTGGAGGGCTTGAGAACACTGTAGATGGCAACGTGCTATATACATGCATAGAAGGTAAAAAAGAGGGTGGGGGAGAAGGGAGGAATTTCAGTTAAGCATATTTCATTTTCACAACAGGTTTTCTGGAGGTGCAGGAAACAAGACAAATTTTTGGTTACTATTTGATTAAATTATAAAAAGGATTTACTGAGTATTTGCTTTGTGCTAACCCGCTGCATTTCACAAAATAACCGGGATGGTTAGATCTCTATATAAAGCACCACCAGGTCCTCCCCCCTACCACCACATGCCCATAGAGGGTGGTTCAGTTCTGACCCCCTCACAAGGCAGTAATCTGCACCAAGATGGAGCCCAAGACAAGGCAGGTCCCCTGTGAGCAAGCCTAATCTGGAGGGGTCTCAGAAGGCAAGAATGACACCAGAATTCATCTGGAACTTGCAGAGCTGACCTCAGTCCTGTTAAGCTCATTGATTAGTGGTCTCTGGACATTCCCAGGATTTGCTGTCTTCTCAACAATTTCTAAACAGGTTAATCATAGCTTCTGGGGATGACCCAACCAGAACAAAGTGTTTAGGGAGACTGACCTCCGCAGCCTATATGAAGCATTGTTAGTGTCTAGATGGGTTCCTTGTAAGTGGGCCTCACTCTTCCTCAAGAGCAGAAGTGCTGTAAGTTAAGGGAAGCCCTAATATCTGCAGTTGAAGCAAGGAGAAAGGGTCAGGAGAAAGCCCAAAGAACCTGGGTTTGGTAGCCAGAGACTAGCTGTGAGCTACTATACCTGCTGCTCATCCTTGGCCACATCCACTTTCCCACCCTTGGAATGATGGCAGCATTAGTTACATCACAGGGCCACACTGTCGATGACATAAGACACCTGAACATACTGGAGCTGTCTAGCCTAGATGTGAGCTGCTATTTATAAAATTAGGAAAGAAGTAGGTGATAGGTGATAGAACAGACTACTTAGACAGCTGAGAGAGTTAGCTCGAGAGACTAGACTTTTAAGTGAGCCTCTGGAGAACAGAGAAAGGAGTTCGCTCATCCTGACCAATGATGATCGCTACCCAAATAATCAGATTGCTCTTAACTCATGAAACTGGGATTACATTTCTATAATTGTATTGAACCTAAACTCTGCGTGCTGGCTGTGATATAATCACAGCCAAAAAAACACCAGAAGCCAGTCTGAAATTCACTGTCAAGGGCTTTAGAAGCTGGGGAGTGCTATGTTCCTGAAGCCATAAACACAGGAGAGGGAGTTGGCCGCTTACAGCCATCTGGCTCCAGTTCCACCACACCCTCCTCTCTATCCTGTCTGAAACTGCACTCCTGGGGCCAGCCGGAAGCTGGACCAGACTCCACATGAGTTGGGGTGCAAAGTGTACTTCCCTACCACCCTAGATCATCCAGGAAACTCAGTGTTTCTTCATGGGTCCCTAGTCCTGGGTCTCTTTCCTCCTCATTAATTTTATAATCTTCCATGTTACATGTCGTCAGTCCACATAATTAAGCTGTGAGGATACTTGGCAAACAGGACTGCAGAATTGAGCTAAAAATGGTCCTTGGGACCTTACTCCCAGTCAGTCCTAGAATTACCAGCTTTTCCCAAAGCATTGCAAGAGATCCTGAGTATGAGCTAACCAGCTCATCTGCTCCTGAATTTCTGGCCCACAGAAATTGTGAGATAATAAATGACTATTGTTTTTATAAGTTGCAAATTTTAAAGATAATTTCAAGAGCAGCAATAGATAGCAAGTACAGTATTGATATCACTGTTTTATAAATGAAAGAAATCGATGTTGGCAGTATTTACGTGCTTCAAAAGCCTGCCCTAGGTCACAGTTAAAAGTAGAAATGATTTGAAGCTCTACCCTTAAATGATAGTTTTCCTCCACAAATTTCTACTATGCATGATAACTCAGCCCAAATTTACTGCAAATTATTGTCTCTGGTTGAAAAGCCCACTTCTCGTGCTTGAGCAGATATCTCACTTCAGAGGGGCTAAGGGAGTAAACAGGGACTCAATCTGGTGCATGCTTTTTCTGCCAACCTATGACCTTGGTTTCAGGCTGCATCCACCCAGAGGAATGAGCCTTTTACAAAAGTGCCAAAGCCTCATTGCTTTGCCAGTCTCATTGTCAAGCCATTAGCTCAGAGGACTGATACCCCCATGCTGGTACGTCTATAATTTCCCTAAAGGTACTGTATAGGTCTGTGAGGTCATTTCAGTAATATTAAATAGTTGGGGAAATTTTCATATCCTGTTCACTAGCAATCTTAGTCAATGGGACTAATCTCAGACACATTTTCAAATCTGTGACAAGATTTGTTCTCACCACCTTCTCTTACCTGCTCCTCCTACCTCAATGCCTCTTCCCTAGGACCCTTAGGAAGGATTAGCACAAAAAAGATTTCATGGCACATACCCTGTTGGAGTAGCAGTTTGGCCAGCTGCCTTCAGCCAGCATACGCCACATATATCCCAAGGATCCCAGTTCAACTCCCAGGGCCAGGGGAACAACTAAGATGAACAAATAAATAAAACAGCTTCTTCCTCTTCTCTCTTCTTGCCTGCCTGTCTGCCTTCTCACCTCCATTACTGCTTGTACCTATCCTCTAAAAAAAGGAAAGAAAGGACTCATGCTATTGAGTGTCTCCTGTGTGCTCATCACCTTACATACCCAATATCATTCAGTGCTCATAATTCTGCGAAGCAGATAAGGTCATCCCCATTTTACAGAGACTAAATCCATTGAGAATTTATTGAAGTCACATAGCTAGTAAGTGGTGAAGCCACAGCAAGCACTCAGACCCACATGACACCAGAAACTACATGCCATCTACCGCACCTCGCTGTTCTGACTAATAAATCTGGTGGTGGCATCCCACCGTAGACATCAGCATCCTCGCAGAGAATGCTTACTGAACCAATAGCTTTCAAGACCCAAAGAAATTACTATTAGTTGGTGGACTATTGAGTCTTGAATATGAGACTGTTTGGGGCATGAAGAACTCCTTCAAAACATAGTACATAATGAGTCGCTCCTTAAAGGGAGCCTTACTGACCCATCTCCACAGACGGACTTGGACAGTCCACTGAAGTCCATGTCCTGGATCTCAGAATTAAATTCTGAGGTGAAAGAGAAGATCAACTGATAGAGGAAGGCAGAGGTTCACTCATTCTTTCCAGCAGTATTTCCTGAATGTTACTCTGTGCCAGCGATATGGCAGGGAGAAACGACACAGTCGTAAACAAGGCAGATATGCTCCCTGATCTCATGCAGCCCCTTGGCCTTGCCCTGTTCTCTCTCTCTCTCTCTCTCTCTCTCTCTCTCTCTCTCTCTCTCTCTCTCTCTCTCTCTCTCTCTCTCTCCTTTCCTCTCCCCCCCCATGCACACACACACGCACACACGCACACATGTACACACATACGGAGCTATCTAAGAGCAAGACTATACTGTCACACATCAGTCAACATTGTTTTGGTCAACAATAGTCCACATGTGCAACAGTGTCCCGATAAGCTAAACCATATAACCTAGGTGAATAGTAGGCTAGACCATCTATGTATGTGTAACTTCACTCTCTGATGTGCACACAACAAAAAACTGCCTGACAACACATTTCTTAGAACATATCCCTGATGTTACTGATTTGGGAAGAGCACACATAGCTCTGACTGTAAACCTAAACCCTATGGCGGAAGGCTCCCTTGACTGGGACAGAACAGATGGTTTAAAAATAAGCAGTAGCTGAAAAAGCTGATAATGCTTCCAAAGAATCTTTCTCTTACTTCTCAAGTGAATAACCAGAGCAAACATACAGATGCCTCCAAGCTGTCATTCATGGGCCAGAGGAAGAAGCTAGACAATACCAGCCTCTAACCTGAAGGTAAAAGAGGTGCACAACTGTCAGAGGGGACACTGAGCAGAAACGACTCTTAGGAAAACTTTCCTTTAGAATCAGGAATGTCAGTGGATAGTCGTCCTTCAGAAGGTGGTGGAGTTTGGGTTCATTTTCAGAACAACATGTAGGAAGCATTAACTGGTCACCCAAAACCTTATATGAACTCAAAATGTCTACACATTTGGTCAACAAAGTTTAAAGAAACAGCCTTTTTCTTGGAGGCTTTTAGTGCCAAGACTCCTTCTGGTCCAATTTTGAGTGAATACAGAAGCCAAGAAAACTAAATGGAGTTTTTGGAACTTGATCCTGGGTGTGCTGTAAGCTGAGGACAGAAATATTTGGGTTGATGAAAGTGGGCTGTAGGTTTGTTTGCTTTAGGGACCTTCCCATCCTCCAGAATCTCAGCCAATGTTATGGAGTCAGACTGACTTCCAGGCTCCTTGCAAAAACCTAAGTTCAAAGTGACCTGTCGAAAAAAAAAAAAAGTTACGTCTACAATATATTATCTGGAAAATATTAGCTCACAACCCCTCTTTTAAGACAAAATAGATTCAAAAACTCAAATATACCAGAAAAACTGGTTAGAAGAATGGAATTTGAACCATGTCAAAGAAACAGATGTACAAGTACTGATAAGAGAGTGAGGATGGACAGTCTCAAAGGCCACTAAGAGGTCAACAAAGTCCAGTGTGTAGAGACCTAGCCCAGCACCTCCTGCCTGAGGGGTTTGGTAAAATACTTAACTTGAAAAAAAAGGATTCAAATAGATGAGATATATGATGGATGGACCAATGAATGGGCAGATAGATGATAGGTGGATGGATGGATGGATAGATAGATAATAAAAAATATAACACAGGAAATATTCTAGTGTTTAGCATAAACACTGCAAGAGGAATTAAGAGACTAGTTTCTTGCCCAGGCTACCACTAGGCCCCAGTGTGATCTTAGGTAAATGATGATAACTTGTGATTCTCATCTTGTTTCAACTGATAAAATGCTTAATGTGAGCTAAAAGATCTCTAAGGATCTTTAGCTCTAATACAAGTTGATTCTCTGATTACAAGAAAACGTTACAAGAAGTTTACAGGTGCCTTTAATGATTAGAGTTTGAACCCTTCTTCACTTGCAAAGGTGGAGCCTTACATGAAGGCAAACCTGAGAACTGTAAGTCATCTCTGTGATTAAAAGACCTCTGTAATTGATCACAGAGTCATTTAGAGCAAAATTTAGCAGACTGTATTCTAAAGAGGACCATACTGTGGCCTGGCCCATTGTGACAGCCCCAACAATGATAATAATAAAAGTGTACTGTCATTGAGGCCTCATGGGTCATACAGGGGACCCAGCATTTTTACACACTGATTCCCTTGTTCCCCACAACAGTTGTATGAAAATGGACCTATCATCATTCCCATTTTACAGATGCAGAAACTAAGATTCAAAGTTTAGGTTAAGTGACTTGTCCAAGACCACATCGCTGCTATGAGCAGAAGCAGGCTTCAACACCAGGCAGTCTGATATCAGTGCCCTTAACTACTGAGATGCTCAAAGAGAAGACCATGAGGGAAAACCCACCAACACTTGAGACTCCTCGGGGAAGGGAAGAGAAGCTTCAAAAGCAACAAAATACACTCAAAACTACTTCAAAAACTTTGAATCAAGGGAGATGCCTTAGAGATACTTTCAGAGAAGTCTGGCCAGACTCATTGAGTTATTAAGGTGCAGTGGCTCCAGGGTACACAGGAATCACAGTTTTCCAGAGACATGATAAAATCAAATCACTTACCACTGGCAGAGTGAGGAAAAGATACGCAGGAGGGTCCCTCCAGACAGGGTGAGGGAGGCATGTGGGCAAGGAGAACTGCCAAAATTTCATACCAAGTGTTTTACAGTCTGTCTGCATTGCTTAATGGCTCTCGGACTGCTGAATGGATCATCTGTGCTGCTGAATTCCTGGTTGAGATCTAAACTGATTGCTGGTGAGTCCTGAATCAAGTAAGCTGACAGCCGGCCCTGCTTCCACCTACTGAGGCAGCTTTCCTCCATATTTGTGTTAATTTCTGTGGAAGGGCAAGAGGGAAGTGACACAAGCTCTTATTCAACATGCCCCTCCCAATAGATATAACTCAATCTCCCAAATATTCTTCTTTCCTAGTGCCCTACGGCCTTTATCTTCTAGTCAAGAATTTCCACAATCTCCATCTTTCCCTCCACTCTCCTGTCCACACTTGGGCTGAAATCTTCCACATGGCTTACTCCTTTTGAAAAAACTTACACGTCTCCCTTCTTTCCGCCCTAAGTAACAATGGCATCTTGTCAAGCATCGCTGTCTGTCAAAAAGGGTCTGGAAAGGCTAGTCTGCAGGGCAGAGTGAAAGAGGCAATGTTGATCTAGAGCCATCCCAGGGCTGAACCAGCAAGGAGCAGATGGTTGGCACAGTACCTTGTCACATGCATGAGACTCAAGTAATGTTTGTTAAAAGGAAGAAAGGGAAGAGGAAGGGAGGGATACTTTGATTGATAATCATAGCTCATCTGAGGGTTTGAAGAACTTCACGCCACACTCAAGACCTAACAGCAGCCACTGATAATTATTTTAATAAAACGAATCAATGATATGTTCTATTAATGACCTTGATGCCTACTTGGTGCTGTTTTGTTTCTTCAGTCCTAAGTCTTGAAGTTCTCCACTAAGTGGTTTGAAAACTTATCCAACAATCTCTCCCTCAATGCCTAAGGGGACCCTCTACCCCAGCGAAGTCACCTTGCCTGGTCTTCTCACTGTAGTAGACTTACGTGCAGACCAGACTGTCTCCTGCACTAAAGTATAAGCTTCTAAAGGTTAATGTGCCAACACATTTTCTATGCGCCCCTCCAGCTCCACTTCCCTCCTTTCTCCACCCTGCCCATGGGAAGCTGACCTCTCTAGATGTTTATACTCAGGTTCCTTCACTTTTTTGGTCACCGGGAAGCTTGGTTAGTGGGGAACACAGATGAACTCTGGAGGTGGGAAAAGAGAGAGGTCTAGGGATGAAGTCCCTCCTGCCAGTTCATGCTTTGGGCAATGCCTGTGTTCTTCCACAGATACCATGACCACTATGCATTGGCCCTGCTCTAAGAGCCCCAGCTGTCTTAGGGCTGGTGGCCATCTTGCCTATATGCCATCTTGCCCATATGCCTAGTTCTCACAGTTTCACCCCACAGCTCTGTAAACTGTCCATTCAGTAAACCTCCATGTGTGTTTTTATTCATCAAGAATCAGTAACTCCATGTGAGCTGACACTGTGTACACATCATTTGGTGCCAAAAGTGAGCCCTAATTTACCTCTCCCACCTTTCTGCTAGGGCTCTAGAACTCCAGCCCCAGTTCTACAGTGACACCACCTACCTACCTCTTTCCCCTTTGCTAGGATTCCACTGAAGGTAATTAATGTATCTTTGGGTTTAGGCTTTGAATGCTCTCTTGCTTTATAAATATGCCTTCTGGGAAAGGCGTAGTCTCACCTTGGTCATTATGGAAGTAAATAAGCTTATCAGACTTATTGAGGAAAGTGAGAGCCTGTGATTTATTGGCCATTATTTATGTCTTGTCATTTATATGGATCTCTAAACACACAGTACAGCAGTTTTTACTTTTGACTGGGAGAAAGGGGATGGGGGAAAGATGGGTCTTGATCCTGCTAAGGAGGATCCTGAGGGTGGACAGCCATGTAAGGACCTGGTGAACAAGTAAAAGGGTTTATGTTCTAGGAAGGGAAGGACACAGAAAAGAAGCTAGATTCATTCACATATTTGTGCAGGGCTGGGTTGGTCCCACCTATTTCCTTCCTCCTTCTCTCCACCCATCATCACTTCTCCACTGGAACTTCCTCCTCCTCCTCCTGCTCCCTCCTGTGTCCTTGGTTACCACTCCTGCATGCATTGTCTGGATTACAGAGGAAATTCATGTTCACTGGCTTACTAAAGAGATGCCAGGTACCTCTGTGTAGCATTCTAAAAGCTGAGGCTCTAGGGTAAAGCTAGGGAAACTAAGAATGTGGTTCCATAAGGGCCCTGACATTTATGTCTCCGCAGAAATGAGTGACTGTTTTGTCAATCGGAGGCATTTGTCCATGTCAATGTTGTCAAGAAATCTGGAGTGTCAGTGTGCTGGCAAGTGGGGTGACTCCTTCCCTGGCATTTATATAAGACCCGTGTGCTAATCAGATCCTGCAAACCAGAATGTGTGGGTATGAGGTATGGAGGTGATGATTCTCTGCAGAGGCCCCTAATGCTGTAACATGATTCTGTGAGACATTATGACAGGAAAAATGACATTTCCTAACGTCCACTAAGTTCTGGCCAATGTGCTATAAGAATGTGCTATAAGAAGAAGCGACGTGAGGCAGCTTCCAGGAAATTATTTTATAGGACAGTTGTCAGGTACCATTTCCTACCTCCTTCATTATCCTTTCCTTTTCTGTTTCTTAGAGTGTGGATATGATGGCTGGAGCCTGAGTAGCTACCTAGGACCATGAGGTAGACGTACATGCAGAAGATGAGAGTATTAAGACTAAAGTCTGTGTTCCTAACACCATGATTGTACCAGCCCTAGACTGCTTACCTCTAAACTACATATAATATATATACAGATACATATGTACATACAGCTGTGTATTGCTGGTTTTTTTTAAAGAGGAAGGAAGCAGGCAACAATTAAGGCAAGTAGACAGGCATCAGGCAGAAAGCCAGAAGGAGGAAGCATCTGCACTTATTTTAGTTGTTCATTTTGGTTGTTGTATTGTTCCCCCTCGGTCTCAGATTGTATGTGGACTAAATCCCTGCAGCCACAGACTTGACATATGAGCCTAGAATTCTTAAAGAGAGCAGAAATTTCTATTTTATTAAAATACTGTGATTTTGATTTATTTGTTATATGTGCCTTGATCTGATTCTAATGAATAACGCATTTCTCTAGGCTCTATATATAACACTAAGTTATCTAGAATAAATTCTAGTCCAGAAATTCCATTGTCACCTAATTCCTCCAGTGCTACTTCAATACGGAACTCACTTTTCCTTTCTTTTCAGAGAAGTGAAGAAGGCAATATTTCTTATGTCCCCGAAGATGTCCATCTCATGCTCTAAATGACAAAGCAGAAGGTAGAATATCATCTAGAGTCCTGTCCAAGCCTAACTCTGGTTCATGGATTCTATGCTAACTATCAGATAAAAACAGGAAACCTACCCATGTTGAGAGCCATCGAGACTAGCTGTGACTCAATGTCTCCAGATGACTGGGTGATCCCTGGGTGAACAGAGGCTTAGGAGATAGAAACTCATCCTTGTCCTCAGCTAGAAAACAGACCGTGAGTCAGAGCCGGCACAACAGAACCAGGTGGAGAATGGAGTCTGTCCATTGCAGGAAGCAATTAACAGTAGAGGGAAGTGGAGAGTGAAGAAGGGAAGAAGGAGGATGGCTGGCTGCCAGGGAGTAGACACTCTCTTCCAGCTGTGTCAGTCACATGATGGGGTTTGGTCCCTTCATGTTCTTTCCCTGCGGAACCTGCCTTTTCTCATCACTCCCCACCTTCTCCGCCACCACCACTCCTGTCCCAAACATAAAATCTGGATCATTCCCTGAAGAAACCCTGCCGTCCCACAGCTACACACCTCTGTGCATACACTGTTCTCTGATTCAAAGTCTCTACTTGAATGATACCTCCTCAGGAGGGCTTTCCAAAATTTACCAGCAGAAGCTGGAATTTTTTCTACCATGTTTTCAGAACACTTTATACATCCAGACAGTCTTCTAGTTTAGGGATAACCTAGCGGCTGCATCATTTGCACACATCACCTGCATAGATTTAACTGTATGAGCTCAGTAAACAGAAATGGAAAAAGAAATGGAAGAGAAAGAAAAAGACATCCTTTTTATTCCCCACTCCCTGCCTTAGCCTCATTAGAAAAAAAAGAAAGTTCTAGCTGAAATACAAAGAAAAAGAAATTTTCTTAGAGTTGATTTCAGGAGGATTTTTGAAGCGGTAGTTTTCTTGAACTATCTGCCATTTTACTTTACATTACATCCTGATTTTGGAGCAAACTCTGAATAAGAATTGACTCTTCTCCAGATACCCTGTGGTGACTTCACTAACTGCCCCTATCTGATCTGAAGGACAGCGACTTGTGAAGTTCCTTTGAGAGTCCTCTGGGCCTAGCACAGTGCCTGTCAGACAGCTGGTACCGAGTAAACTCAGAAAGAAAAGTTCAATGAATCCAGCATTTCCCACTGGCTGCATCACAGACAGGGCCTAAGGGAAAAGGGTCTCACCCAATTCACCTGTCTAACACTCTCTGCAAATCCTTATCTCACCTCTTCTTTAAAGACATCTGAACTTGGACTATTCACTTTCCAAAGCAGCACAAATCACTGCTTTGTTAAACAGATGTCTGGTGGATACAATCTGGTGGCTCAGTGGTTAGGTCTGCGACTCCAGCCAGTGTAGCCCACATAAACCCCAAGGACCCAGGTTTGAGACCCCAGACCAGGGGTGAGAGGGGGACAACTAAATGACACAAAGTGCCTCTTCTTCCTCTCTCTTCCTACCTGCCTATCTACTAGCCTTCATTCCTGCTGGCTTCCTTCCTCTAAAAAGATAAGCAAATAAAAAGTCTGACAAAACGAGGAATGTCTAATTCGTCATGGTGCCATGAGCAACAAAGAGCTTAATTAAATTACTTTTGACACTGCTACTACCATCAATGAAATTCACTGCAGGAATCGAAACTTTACATTATTGAACTAGCAATACTGGTTTTCAGCTGTCAGGGACTGAGAAATTGAGGGTCCACTCCATTCTTGACAATAATCCTGAGATCAACCTTAGCACCTCAGTTTACCCAGGGATCAGACTTCTGGAATTCTCAGAATGCCTATGAACCTGGGAGTAATAATGGAGTAAGAGAAGAAAAGACTTTGGGGGACAAATCAACTCCATCACCCATAATAATAGAAAAGGAGCTCTAAATGCTGATAGAGCAGAGGACACGTGTGTATTTTTGGGAAAGAGAGGTGCTGGGGTCATCTTAAAATTTTGTTGTTCCTGTTTTCCATTTCCTGCATTCTCTTATCTCCTCTTCCCACTTCATTTGATAGGGGCTTACAATTCCTTGCTTTTTATTCATCCATTAATTCAAGAAATGTGTTTGGGACATCTACTGTGTCAGTCACTCTGTTAGCCATTTGGGCTCAATGCAGGAAAAGCTCACAGAGTCACAAGGAGATTATACAAGATAGTGTTGTTAAGTTCTAGAATAGAGTCATCATCAGTATAATGGGAGCATATATGAGAGGCACATAACTTTAAACTAGAAGAGAAAATAGCAATTACAGTGACAACAATTATAACTAAAGCATAGGGAGTGTTTACTGTGTGTCAGATGTTGTTTTATGCATTCTCCATATATTAACTTATTCAATTCTCATAACAACTTTATGAAATAGGTAAGTTTATTATCCCAATTTTACGAGAGAGAGAGAGAGAAACTGAGTTCCATAGGGTAAGATCACACAGCTAGTAAGTGGCAATGCTAGAAATTGAATGCAGTGCCTGTGCTCTGGACTGCTACCTTGATACGCTATCTGGGGACTGGTGGTGGGGGGTGACCCATGGGAGGTATGGGAGGTGACTACATGATATATGATCTGGGACCCAAAGGACAAGGAGACAGGGCATAGAGAAAAGGTAAGTGTGGGGAAGATATTGGGAGTGGTGAGTGGTGCAACTAAGAAGGTAACCAAGAATTTGATCAGGAATGGCTAAGAAATCTGGTCATTAACCCAAAAAGGATGAGGAACCAGTGAAGGGGCAGATCTGTGTTGTAGAAAGGACACTGACTATAGTGAAGATTATGGATCCACTGGGTTTACACTGAAGGCAAGAAGACCAGAAAGAAGGGAATTGTCATAGAAATCCAACTAAGAGTTAACATTCACTTGAACTAAAATGGCAGGAAGCAGGTATTAAGGCCTGGGATGACAGGACCAGATGTGAGCAGGTGAGGGAAGAAGTCATATAGAGGACACGAAGACATGTGGGTTGCTGGTTTAGGTGATGAGTGGAAGGTGGTGCCAATCACTGACAAACAATCACAGAGGTGTTTACATCCCATCCAGAGCATCCCACCACTGGGAGGAGGAGAGAAGTCAGAGCCTCTCACCCTCCCCTATCCAAGGCTCCACCATGGTCAGGGGCAAGAAGCCACTCTACTGATGTCTGCAGCTCACCCACTCTGGGAAAGTCCTGTAGAACCTGCGTGAGTCTGAGAGGCAGAATGGCCACCTCAAAGAAGATGCAGTGGCTGTTTTAACAGTGGAAGACAGACCCAATTAGAGACGGAAGATCCTGTATAGACCTGGCTGGCTGAGGGCCACACAACTCCTCTGTAGTCTTACCACTGCCTATTCTGAGAGTGCCCTTGCTCACTTACAGAAAACCTGGACTGGCAGCTGAGCTGTATAGTATTCAGTATAATGGACTTTTAGAATATTCACCAGGTGCCAAGTCTAGCTGGATTTTGAGGGTTCAAAGTTGAAAAAAAAACAGCCAGCCTTTGTCAAAACAGGTTGGCTCCTGGAAAAAATTATGACTCATTGTATTGACTGTGATACTGCAAACCAGATTCAATGTCAAAGAACCTGAAAGGCACGAGAAATGTCGAGACCAAGGAGTGAATTGGGTAACTTTTCACACGAAGAAAATATTGGTGCTTCTTGGTGGCAACCCAGAAGAGAAGGTCAAGACATCCAGAGGAGCAATTTAGGAAATGATAGTTGAGCTCACATGGAAACCAGCTAGAACAGGAGAGAAGTGGGAAACAACCAGGAGCAGAGCATGGAAATCTGCTCTTGGAGATCAGGGTCATTTGGTAGCAAAGGCAAGAAGTCATTAAGAACCAGGGCCTAGAGGAGTAAGAGACAGAAGATCCCAATAGCATCTAACTCGAGAGAGAGGATCTGGACACCTAAATAGGAAAAAAGGAGACCAAAAAACCCTCACCCTGACCATGTTAAAGCTACAAGTGGGAAAAGGAGCATCTGTCTTGGGAGATATTAGTAGAGGCAGCATAGTTGGTGGTTAGGAAGTGGAAACTGGGCCAAAAGGTAGACTAATCATCTAGCAGAGAACTAGAAATGAGAGAGAAACAAGGTAGTAGAGAGTGGTGGAGTCGGATTGAGAAAGAGAGAGCAAACAGGAGGTGAACATCTACTAAATGAAGACAGAACATTGGCCATGGTGGTAAAGCCACTGGAGAGCTTGAGAAAAAATGTGGCAATGTGGCCAAAGGGTAGATGCTCACTCTTATAAAAATCATTATCCTCTCCCTAATATTTGTACGAGTGGCCTTACCAGCAACTGATATGTGACCCCTTATAAGATATCTAGGCCAGTGGAACTTGAGATAAGGAACTTCACCAGAATGCACCCTTGAACAGCCTCCTTAATCTAGAACAGAGGTTGGTAAACTACCCCTTTCACACTCCCAAGCCACTTCCAACTCACTGGGCATTTTCTACCTGTGCCAATTTTTTTTTAAGTGTATTGGAACACGTCCACATCCCATCATGCATGTGCTGTCTGACTGCTTTATGCTATGTTTAGCAATGCTGAGTAGTGATGAGAGACTGTCCTGCAAAGCCCAAAATACTATCTGGCCCTTCACAGAAAAAGGTTGCCAACATTTTTTCTAGAAGGTCTTACTCTTAAAAAGCAATCGAATCTAACCATATACTCAGTGACATAGTAAGTGTACATTTTGGTGCAAACTCCTTCACTAGTGGTAACACTTTGTGGAGTGGCTTCTATGGACACTTTGAGTAATGCTGTCCATAGAGCAGTGGGGAAGGACTTGTGAGTTCAAAGGGCAAGCTGCCAGGAGGGAGCCATCATCCTACCTCCATAAATACAGACACCCAACACTAGGGAGAGCAGGACCACACTGATAGCCTGAAGATCATTTTTTAAAGATAGGGGCGCTCAAAAGCCACAGAACCCGGGCCTTGCCTGGAGGTGATTTTGATGAAAGCTCTTATGTGTGTTTATGCTTGTTTGTCTCCATTATAATTGCACTGCTAACTTCACGAGGTAAAACTCGTCTAACCATAAACTTCTGAGTGTACACTTCATTACTAAGGGTAAATAAAATAATAACAGGAAACCACAAAACCTTTTACTAGGAAAGAAATATTTTTATTCTATGGAAATTTTTGTGAAGTAGTAGGAATCATTTGCCCAACTTCTTCCCATTTTAGCATCTGCTTAATTTTCTTGGATCTGACTGAGAAGTTCTAGGTCAAAATGCAGGGTTGTTTGCTCTGTGCGTGTATATGCGTGTGTGTGTGTGAGAGAGAGAGAGAGAGAGAGAGAGAGAGAGAGAGAGAGAGAGAGAGAGAGAGAGAGAGA
>RJWH01000721.1:387557-420424 GCA_004363575.1 Solenodon paradoxus | reverse complement strand
AGAGAGAGGAGAGATAAATCAGGGCTAGCAAATAGTTTTAGAAAGATGGTTTACTAAATGATAAAGAGGGTTGAAAGAAGCGTCCTTAATCAATTCATTCATTCAACATTCTGAGTACTTCAAGTCAGGAGCTGTGTTAGGTACTAAAAGGTCAATGATGAGAAACATACACATAAAAGAATGCTGAAGTACGCTGGGTGAGAAGAGGCCTCATCCACAGGTTAGTGGGCTGGGCCCCCTGGTGTTCCCTGAAACAGAGATGACCCTGCTGGAATGTAGTCATACTCTGAGGTCCCTCTGTGAGGTACACCTTATCTCCTTGGTATACCTGACTCACTCCTCCTGGCCCAGAGGCAAGGGGGTGTGGATGCCTGAGGAGGTCTCTCATGGCCCTGCCTCCTCCAACCTTTCCAGAAAGGCCTCTCAAGGATTCCAGCGTTCCAGCAACCAGCTCTTCCAGTTGGGCAGAAATTTCCTACCTTGGCAATCAAGAGACATTCTGTTTTGTTTTATTTTAAACACACAGTATAACCCCAGGCAGCCCCACCCTCAGCTCTAATTCCATTAAATCTATTTCTCTGAGTCCTTTATTTTCATGCATTTAGAAAGGGGAATAGAGAGAGGAGAGTAAAATGAGGGTTTCTGACAAAGAGTTGAAAAATGATGGTCCCTTGTCTGCTTGTTCTCTTTATTTTCTCCTCCCTCAAATGTGTCACCTCCAATCATCAAACACTGGAACCAGTACCCAATCTCCTCACTCCAAGGAGTACTGAGCTGCCTTAATTGAGCTGAAATTTGTCACAGGAACTGGCAATAATGAAAGACAAAGCAGATACCTGTGTCTTCAGAAAATAACACATATGCATACTGTTCTTAATGTAAAACTGTTAACAATGTCATGCTAATATAATTAATGCTTTACTTATTAGGTCTAGTGGAAAATGCTGACAGAATTAATTTTCCCAGATTCCTGAATCAATTTAGGGATTTAAAACAGCTATATTTTTTTCATTGTGATGGAAATTTGTTTAAATATGCTGTATTATTCCCTATTTTTTCAAATAAAGTTCATCTGACATAAGGAAAGAAATATATCTGTCATTACATACCCCAAATACCTAAGGGAGCACTCAGACTCCCAATAAATATTTGTAGTACAAGTAAATAATCATAACCTCCAAAAGTGAACTTTGATCTAGACAAATAATGAATTCTTTGGGCTTTAGAATTATGGAGAGCTGTTCGCCTTTGTCTTAGATAATGTTTTCTGCATTCTCATTTGTGCTTCTACAACCCTCTTCTCTCCTCCCTCACCATGAAGCTACCAGCTTCTTGCTTCTGTTTCTGAAAGTTCCTCCCTGCCCCATTAATGTACTGATTCTAATCTGTTGGAGATCATTATTAGGTCATGACTGAAGTAAAAGTAAATAGTCTCTAGGAGAGGTGGAGCAGCTCTATTCATTTTTGATGCCTGTCTTGGCCACACAGAGACCATCTTGCTTCCTTTTGGCCTCTTGCTGTGCTCATATGGCTGCACCTCCTTTATGAGTAACTCCCAGGTAAGTCAAGTATTACTACAAAAGCCACAACAGAAACTTTTAATAGATGTGTCTGACATGGGTTTGAACCTCTCACCACATGTCATCCAGGAAAAAATGACTTCTAATCATAGGATCTGACATGTAAACTAACTGGTACCTCCACCCTTGTAAGCCAAAGCCAAGATGGGTCACATTCCAGTAAAGAGGGACCCCCAGATAGGCAATAACCATCTTTGAAATTCAGAAGTAAACATCTCCCAGTCCATGCCAAGCCTTCGACTTGCTGGCACTTTGGGTCTAACTTTGGGCATTCTCTCCCTGGGGCCAGGAGACTCCAAATTGGTTGCATAATCTAATCCCAGCAGGTGTGAGAGTTTCCCAGTGTTTCCACAGAGTTGAGAGAATCTCGATTTCATACTAAACAGCTCTCTGAAAGGATGTAAAGCAAATGGGAGGAGATCCTGATTTTGAGTTTACCAAGAAACTAGTCTTCATGAATGTATTCTGTCAGTCATAAAGAGCTAAATAAACTGGTCCACAATAGTGAGGGAGGAAGTCAGGGAATGAGTTTAGCATCTGACCCATTGGATCTCAGCCTCTGTGTGGTCTCAACACCATCTCTGTTCCAAAGCAAGCTGGCTAAGGCATGAGTTTTCTGCCCTCTGTCTGATCTGGTGTAGGGCTAGAGATGTCTTTGTTGGTTGGAGTAAGGGAAGGGCTAGAGGGAAATCTCCAGCATCACCCCTGAGTCAGCAGCTGTCTCACTGGTGACCTCCGACAGATTACTGGAGCCCTTTTGGAATTCAATTCTCAGTCTATAAAAACAGTGATGATTGCACCCCTCTGCTCACAGCATGGTGTGAGACTTTGTTAATTGCTGTTTGGGAAAGCTTGTATCTTCAGATGAGAGCATTTACAAGTTTTGAGCTCTGTTCTTAGCTGAGTCTTTGTACAGTTGGAGTTTCTTGACTATGGCAAATGGGTTTCTATAATTTCCCTTTGGAGAACTAATTCTATAATCCTGAGAGTGTTGTGGTGAATAGATGCCTTTATAAATGTCTTATATTTCTCTCTGGCTCATTTATCATCTCAGAAATGATCAACACACATCCTCAACTCCCCCAAAAAAAATTTCTTAAAAATTTTAATCCTATGAAAATGTGGCAAAAACTTGATTTTTTTAAATCAAACTGAACAATAGTAAATCCTGCTTGTTTAAAAAATTAAGTTTTGAAACTTTTAGAAAAGATGACAACTACTCTCTGATAATCTTTTCTAACAGCTGTACTGAGGTATAACTGATATACAATAAAGTAGTTTAAATAATTTGAAAAGTTTTGATATACATATACATCCACAAAAACAGCACCACAATCAAAATAATAAACATACCCATCACCCCCCAAACTTTCCTAGTGTCCTTTTGCAATCCCGCATGTCTCTCCTTTACTCCTACTTTCCTAGCTTTGCATTTTCTAGCATTTTATGTAAATTGAAAGTATTTTATGTAAGTTTAAAAGCATGTGCTCTCTTTTATCTAGATTCTTTCACACAGCATAGTTATTTTGAGATTCATTTTATGTTACTGGATATATCATAGTTCATTCTTTTATTTTTCTTAATATTCCACCATATGGGAATATCACATATTTTTTGTCTCTTCACTTGGTAGGCAGGCATCTGGGTTGTTTCCAACTTGGGTATTTTGGGACTATTACAAATAAGTAGCTATATTGGATACAAGTCTTTACATGGATATAACCCTCATTTCTCTTGGCTAAATACCTAGGAATGAAATGGCTAAGGCCTATGGCTAACTATACTATTATCTTCTGAGTAGATCCTGAATAAATAGATACTGTGTTTGGAGGAAAGCACAATACATGTGAACCCCTACACTGAGTTCTCTTGATGCCCACAATTGTTTATCACGGACCCCCCAAAAATTACATTCTTTTTTTTCCTTATATTTATAATAACAATAGAATGAACATGTTTGTGTTACACAAAGCAATTTACCAGTACTTATGCATATATTAACATATTGTTACAAGTAATTTCTTCTCTGATTCACTCCAGTTGGTTGTTTCCTACATGACAGTCACATCTCCAAGACTGAATTAAGTACTCTAGAAGAGTTCTCAGAAGCACCATACTGCTGCATCCTGGTGTAACAGCAGTTGGGTCAATCCTTTCTGAAGGAGCACAGCCCATGTACCCCTGGGTTTGAGTCCCAGGTCCAGGGTGGGGAAACAACCACTGTTAACAACTAAACATAAATATAATAAAGGTGCTTCTTCCTCCCCTTCTGTCTTCCAGCCTGCCTGCCTGTTTGCCTTTATTCCTACCTGCATCTTTCCTTTAAAAAATAAAAGAGAACTATATATCCAAATGTCTTTGCTCCCTGGATTCTCAAAAGGCAATGCTTACCCTTGGTCAAACCCCTTGCCCAAGGCTTCACTTTCCCTAGCTCATAAGCAAATTGATAAGTTGTAGACCAAATCCTCCATTTGTCTGCTTTTCACTGCTGTCTTCTTTCTCGCTCTCACTTCAATGTACTTCAATGTCAATAGACTCATCAATGACTAATGCTTCAGTTTCTATCTTGCAAACTTCATATCATGACTCCAACTCTTTCACAGCTAAGTCTCCATTAAAAAAGATAGAAAAACTCTTTTTGTAATTCCCAATTTCTGAATCACGTTTTCTAAGTTAGAAATCGTATTATTTAAGAGATACATTTGAAAACTAAACTGGCATTTTCATTATGCCAGAAATAACTTCATTTAATTGTTGCAGAAACTTTTACTGAGACCATTAGAACTTTCACTCTGAAAAGCTCATCCTGTTTGCCTCCATCCATTTCTGCCCTGCCTTTCTCTCTTCACTCTTTAAATTTCTTCTAAGTTTTGGAGAAACTCTCAAAGACTATAGGAGATCATTCTAAAAAGTGTTTGACTTCATCAAAATAAACAAGTTTCTTCACAGCAAAAGACACTATCATAAAAAGATCAGGTAATGGTTACTGATAGATTTAAGCTGCATCCTATCAATGGGAAAAGATATTTACAAATCATACATTTGACAAGGGATTAATACCCAACATACATAAAGAAATCAGCAACAATAAAACAAACAACCTGATTAAAACAAAGACAAAGGATCTGAATAGACACTTCTCCAAAGAGGTCATACAGATGGTCAACAGGCACACAGAAAGATGTCCATCAACTCTTATTATTAGGAAAACACAAAGCAAAGCAACAATGAACTATCACCTCACACCTGTGAGAATGGTTACTATTAAAAAGACAAGAAGTGGTAAGTGCTGGAGAAAGTGTGGCAAGAAGTGAATACTAGTACAGTGTGGGGTTGGGGAAGTAAACTGGTATAAACTTCAAGGAATATAGTATATAGATTCCTCAAAAAATTAAAAACAGAACTTCTATGTGATCCATTTATCCCACTTCTGAATATTTACCCAAAAAAAATATATTTTTAAAAATAATTAATTCAAAGAGATAAATCATGCCCATATTCACTGCATTCTTCACAACAGTCAAGAGTCGGAAACAACCTAAGTGTCCATCAAGAGATGGGAAAATCAGGAAAAGGGGTCAATTGTATGGCAAAGGATGGAATTTGACTTTTGTAGTCAATATAATATACTATATATAGATGTTGATGTACAATGATGCACACCTGAAACCTATATGCTATCAACCAATATTATTTCAATTAAAAATGTATATAAATAAATCAGATACTCCTTTCAATACGTACAAAAAGCTTGCAACACTGAATTATAGTCTTAAGGTTTCTGCATTATACTATACATAAATTCTATCTCAAAAAATTTAAAAACTGTAAGCAAATGTTAAATTTTTATTGATAAGCATTTAAAATATTTAGTGTACTGATATCTGCAACTTACTTTGAAATGCACAAAAATAAGGTGGATAAATAAAAAAAGAATAGGATAGATGGAAAGCTATATGATAAAGTAAATATAGGAATATGTTAATCATCAATTCTAGATGATGGGTACAGAGATGTTTTCTATAAAATCTTTTTAATTTTTCTGTATGCTTGAAATTTTTCATAATAAAATATTGTGACAAGACCCCTAAGATGAACCAAAAAATAAACATAACTCTTAAGAACAATAAACAAAACCAGTTAACAATTTGAAAGAAAAACAAACAACAATAAATGAGGGATGTTCGGTCTCACTTGGAACCAGCAAATATGTGCAACACTTGGTAACACCTGACAACAATACACACACAGGAAAAACACATGTGTAAGGATATATATTGTTTTCTTTTTTTTTTTTTTTTTTTGCTTGAAATAGAAAAAGAAGGAAAACAACCCAAACGTCCCTTCCTGGGGAAGTGGTTAAAGAAGTGGTAGTGCTCCATGGTACAGAGCACTGCACCCAGGAGAAAACGGGAGTAGTTCTGCTTTTGTATTGGCTTGCAAGCACTCCAAGGGCCACTGTTCACTGGACAAATGAACTTCAGAGAATAAACTGTAAAACTCGACCATTTATATAAAAATAATACTAGAACTTTGAGTATATGCAAATGCACAGGAAGTATCCCAGAGACTACATATTCAATCTATGAATTCGTTTTAGCAAAGAGTGAAACTAGAAAGAAGTGGGTGAGGAAGCCAAACGGGTAGTTAAGCTTCTACTCTACAGACTTCTATATTATTTGGACTATTTACAATGAACATGAAATACTTAGCTAATGTTTTAAATTACCTAAATTGATCTGAAATTATAATAACAACTATTAATGAAATACCCCTTAGGTGGCCTGTGAAAATTGCGAATTCAGTCAAGAATCAACATATTTTTCCTGCCTAACTTCAAAAGCCCAAAGTCAGGCAGACAAAACATCTGGTGATCTTTTATGGGCTATTTCTTTACTTTTCATATGAATGTCTCTGCATTCATGTCTTATAAGCCAAATGGTCACAAGCCTATAAATCATATGAAAGTTCTTTGTTCTCCCAAATGCATCCCTCTAGGGCTTAACCCAACTCTGAATGCAGAGACTGGTCCCACTAGAAGCCCCATTGAGAGAGAAGTTTTCTTAAACATAATGGAATGTATTTGGAAAATGCCAGTGAGTAGATGGGTCAGGGAGGGGAGAATTTTACAAAAATTCTGCAAGCCAAAGAAAAAAAAGGCAAAAATGAGAAAAAAAGGAAAAGTAGAAGGAAGATGGAGGTGAAGAAAGAAGAGAGTAAGGAAAGGATTTCAATTTAAAAGTTTTCAACATTCTGACTGGTGAAAGGATTCAGAAGGAATTTTTCCACTGAGACACACAAGTGTCCAGGCTCACACAGTTAGGTTCACTCAGGAAGTCAGAAGAGACTTTCTGGAAGTAGATAGGATGGTAACTCATTCCTGCCAAGTGATGATTCTTGCTATGTGGGTATGCAGAAGTGGAAAGAGAAGCAGGAACAGCTGAGTTGGGGTACACTCATGTAAGATTACAGGCCAGCAGCAAACAAGTTCCCTGATCACTGAGAAGCTCAGAGCATTTTACAAACATTCTTGTCATGTGTGGGAGGACATTCAGCTTCTTGTCCATCTGTGGTTTCTCTAGGGTGGGCGGTTGGATGACTTGTATCTGAAATCTGGCACAAATACCTGTATTCAGATGAAAAGGTAATACAGCCAAGACCAGAATGCCATCACAGAGCAGATTTCTCACTACCTCTGTTGAAGGAAAGACTCCCCCACCACCACCACCACCACCACCACCACCACCACCAGGCCACGTGCTCTAGGTGGGGCAGAGGTGTCCTACTACCAATGTCCTCATCTGACACCACCAGCTCTCACGACACACATATACTGGGCACTTAATTAGGGTCAGACACTGTGCTTTGCTCTGGAAATGCGAAAATGAGTGTCATGACCCTCTAGCAAAGAATTTCACAGTCTGGTGGTTAAATATTTTCAATATGATGGATGTTTGCAAAAGGCACAGTGAGAGCATAAAATCAACAGAGAGCAACTGCTGAAGAGGGGAAAGGACAGACCCAGAGTCACCAAAGGTGAGAGCTGAGCTGTGCTTTCAAAATGAATAGGAGCTCAAGAGAATGTGAAGATGAGTCAAAGAGTAGGAGAAAATATCTGCAAAAGACATATCTGATAAAGGGACTGTCATCCTAACACACAACAAACTCAAGAACGAAAACAGGTGCACCCCTCTGGCTCAGAATCTAAGACACAGGCCATGGACCTGGGTTGGAGAGCCAGACCAGAGGAAGGAAAAAATGAATAAATAAATACATAAGAAAACAAACAACCTGATTAAAAATGAGCAAATGGTTTGATTAGACACTTGACCACAGAAGATACACAGGTGACAATGAAGTATATGAAAAGATGCTCAACATCATATATCATTATGGAACTGCAAATTAAAGAAAATGAGATGGATTAGAAGAATTAATCATAGTCGAACTAGTCATATTACCTGAAGCAATATACAAATTCAATGCAATCCCTATGAAATCTTAATGGCATTCTTCACAGAAATAGAAAAATGTCATACAATTTATTTGGGACTACAAAGATCCCAAATAGTCAAAACTTCCTGAGGGAAAAAAAAGCATAAAAATGGAGATATCTTGCTCACTAATTTCAAACTGTATTACAAAGCAATAGTAACCAAAAGGCATGATTATGGAATAAAAATGAACACCAGATAAACAGAGCATAACTGAGAACCCAGAAATAAGTCACATGTGCTTGGACAAACAATGTGTGACAAAGGAGCATACAATGGAATATGGGAAGTCACTTCAACAAATGGTGTTAGGAAAACTGATGTCACATGAAAAGAATGAAGCTGGGCCAAACTCTAATACCATTCACAAAAATTAATTCAAAATGAATTAAGGACTTGAATGTAAGACCTGAAACCATAAAATACATAGAAGAAAGCATAAATAATAAGCTCCTTGACATTAGACTTAGAGATATCTTTGTGAATTCATCTCCAACAGCAAGAAAAACATAAGCAAAAATATACATACATAACTACATATTAAAAAGCTTCTGCACAGTAAAAGAAATTATCAAATGAAAAGGCAACCTACTGAAGGAGAGAAGATATATGCAAATCATATATGCAACCAAGGTTTAATGTAAAAAATATATATATCACACAATTCAACTACAAAAAGCAATCAGATTTAAAAAATGGGAAAATATACAAATTGCCAACAGGTACATGAAAAAATACCCTCAACTCTTATTACTAGAGAAATACAAATCAAAATGACATTAAGATATTACCTCACACCTGTTAGAATGGCTATTATCAAAATGACAAGAAATATGCCTGTGCCTCAGATAGAAAAGGCGGTCGATGTATGGGCCATGTAAAGTCTATGAACTTGGGTTCAAGATCTGGGACTGGAGCTACAAAATAAAAAAACAAACAAGAAACAAGTGTTGGAGAGGATGTAGAAATATGAGAACCCTTGGACACTTTATGGGAATGTAAACTGGTGCAGTCACTGTGGAAAACAGTAGAGAGGTTCCCCAAGAAATGAAAAACAGAAATTCTATATGGTCTAGTTTTCCCACTTCTGGGAATTATTCCAAAGTACATAAAAACATTAATTTGAAGAGACATATGCACCCCTATCTTCATCACAGTATTATTCACAATAGCCAAGAGATGGAAACCTAAGTGCCCATCAGCAGATGATTAAACATAGAAGATGTGGTACATAAATACAAAGGAATACTACTCAGCTGTTAAAAATAAAAGGATGAAATCCTCCCATTTGCAACAACATAGATGGATCTAGAAGGTATTATGCTAAGTGAAATAGGTCAGGTGGAAAAGAATAAACACCATATGATTCTACTCATATGGAAGATAAGGAAACAAAACTAATGAAAAATAAAATGAAACAAAATGCAGACTAGAAAAACAAAATAGTGGTTACCATAAAGGAAAGAAGAAGGGTAGGGGCAAACCAGAGTAAAGGGGTCAACCGTGTGTTTGAAGGATGGAAGCTAGATTTTTGGTGGGAACCTAATATATACAGATGATGATGTATAATGCAGTACCTGATATCGGCATAATGTTATAAACAAATGCTACTTCAATAAAAAAAAAGCTTGAAGTCAATAATGCTCAGTGAATCAAATGAGATGCAAAACAAAACAATATAGATATAACTGCACACTACTTAAAATGGCCACAATCCAGAACACACTGACAACATCAAATGCTGGAGAGGATACTGAGCAAGAGGAAATCTCATTCATTGCTGCTGGGAATACATAATGGTACAGCCACCTTGGATACAGCTTGGCAGTCCCTTACAAAACTAAATATACGTGAACCATACGAGCGTATGGACCATATGAACCAGTAATCACACTCCTTAGTGATAACACAAAGGAGCTGGAAACGCTTGTCCACATGCAAGCCTGCACACGGAAGTTTGTAGCAGCTTCATTCACAAATGTCAAAACACAGAAACGACCCAGTTGTCCTCCAGAGGATACATGGAGATATAAATTGTGGTTCATCCAGACAACAGAACATGTAGTAAACTAAAATGTATATTACTAAGTGAAGGAAGTCAATCTGAAAATGCTACATAATACAGGAGCCCAACTATATAACATTTTGGAAATTGCAAAACTATGGAGACAATAAAAAGATCAATGTTTCCAGGGGTTGGTAGAAAGGAGGGATGACTAGGTGGTGGACAAAGGATTTTTAGGGAATAAAACTAAACTGTGTAATTGACGATGAGGGGACACATGTGTTAGACATTTCTCAAAATTATACACCAAGAACAACACCAAGAATGAACCCGAAGGTAAACGACGGACTTTGAGTAATAAGGCAGTGCCACTGTATGTTCATCCATTGTAAGAAATGTACACTCTGACAGTAGGGGAGGATATGAAGGGGCGCTAAGAAGTATACGTGAACTCTTTTTTCCACTCAACTTTGTGTAAATCGAAAACTTCTCAAAAAATAAACTCTACTTAAAGAAAAAAATGAGTAGGAGGTGTAGGCCTGGTCCCCATGTACGTCAACATGGGTTAACCCTGTAGGGTAGACATACAGGTAAAGCCAAGCCCTCTGGATTACAAATGAAGCACTCATGGAAAAAAAAAAATGTAAAGACGTATTCTAAAAGATCCTATGTTTACTTGATGACTTCACCAGGTGACCAAAGTTGTGGAAAGGCCTGTAAAGCAGAGAATATCGAGAATGGTATAGTACCAATTCCCAGTACATGGAGGCTGTTATTATTCTCCTCCTCCACTTATTCATCACAATGGTAACAGAATTCCAGGAGTGGGGAAAACTATGTCTAAAGCATAGAGACAGAAAGCCCCACACAGCTGCTGAAGGTTCACAGAGAAGTGGTGTATCTCTAAACACAGGAATCAAGTTAGGAGCAGGGAAGAGACAAGTCAGGTCTTGCAGAGCCCTAATTACTCCCAAAGAACTATGGGTCTTATTCTGCAGATAAACTGAAACCATCTTAACCAAGAGAGTACATGACATCAGATTTGCATATCTGAAAAGTTGGAGGTGGGAGCCAACCTGGAGACATGGTTCAAGAGACAAATCGGTTGTTCTGGAACATGCAGTCGGGTCAGAGGAATGGAGATAAAGATTGGGCTGGAAGAACTGACAGACTTTAGCGGTCACTTAGCTGTTAAAGGGGAGGGAGGAGAAAGAAGTCTACTTTCTGGCTTTAGGAAACAAGGACAGGGGCAGAGGGGACGAGATTATGGGGAGTCCCAGGGCGGGACAGGGCAGTGAGGTAAGGAGAGCAAAAGGCTCATGAATTCTCTGTCATAGGCAGATTTTCTGAAGCTCTACATGCAGCTCTGTGACTTCGGGGTCTTCAGCCTACATGATCTCTCTAGTCTTCCCAGCGCCTTATGCATCTATGTCGTTGTTATTGTCCTTGTTTTAGAGGTGAGGAAACCGAGGCTCAGAGATGTGCCCAAAGCCACGCAGTAAATGACGGCGCAGCTCTCTCAATCATGTCTCTCTGTGTGGACAGCCTGTAAATCAAAGTGCCCTACTGACTCACTGAATCATCATCACCTCCAGCCCATTCTCCTCTGTGTGACCTGGAAACATGTGTCTTTGTCCTCCTTGCTGAGGTAGCCGCCACCTGGAGGCCTCAGAGAGAGCCCGCTCCCCCGTGAGGCTCCCCCAGCAGGGTACAGTGAAGAACTGAGCACAAGCCCCTGGGTCCCATTTCCTAAGCACCAGCCCCCTGTTCTCACCCTGAGGCAGGACTGGACGAATCTGAAAGCACCATGAATCCATGAAGGTACTTCCACTCTAATCGGGAGCCATATCTGTCTTTAGTTAAATGACACTTCCCAGAGGAATGGTCTTTCTGCAGGTGCTGTCCCGAACCTTGTCAGGACAGTGCGCACAGCCCTGGACTAAATAAGCCACTGTGACAAGGTGAGGTTCTCGTTTTTAAAAAGTGTAGAACTAAGGGGTAAAAAAGGAACCAAGACAAAGTAAAAGATATCAAGTGCTTATTTGGCATATTTGTCATGAAAACCTTTGGAACTCTGAAATTTTCTTTCCTCAGCAATGTGGAGCAATGACAGTCGTTACTGTTAATTGAAGACTATGATTTCTAGCACAGAAATTTCCAGATACCAGTCCTTTTGGCTCAGTGAGCCCATGAAGTGTTATTGCAAATGAAATGAAGAAAATAAGGGGAACTCAATATATTTATGTAGGCAAAATATATATACATATTATACGTTATATACAAATATATCAGACATATATGTTTCATATATATTATATATGTGAGCACATATAACATAAATAAGTACATATCAGTAGAACTTTTCTAACTGCCTTTCTTGGGAAGAAGTCGCCTTTATTCTGAGACAATTGTCTTCCCATTTTCAGAATAATTTATACATTCTAAGCAGCAACTCCAAAATACTAGACCAATTATTACAGCTGGCAAACCTTATTTAATGGCTTAACCAATGTTCATTAAGCACCAAATCTGGGTCAAGTCTAGATATGTCTCAGAGAACAAGACGGACCAACTCTACAGAGTTGGTCTTTATAGAGACTACCTAGCAGGAAAGCAGGGGACTGATGGCATCACAGGAGCACATGATGGCAGTGTCGCCTTGCTGGGGGAGAAGGAATCTGGGAAGCCTTCCCTGAGAACATGGCACATAAGTTCCAACCAAAAGGGTGAATAGGAATAAGCTGAATGAAGTGACCCTAAGTGGCAGCAGAGCGTGAAACAGATTTGAGGACCTGAAGAAAGGAGGTGAGAATCAAGGGCCAGGAGCTGGCTACTCATAGGAGCACTTTACTGGTTCACACCTGAGAGTCTGCAGCTAAGAACAAAAAGCCCCCAGCCCCAGGGTAAGCCAGAATGAAACACAGTCTTTGCCTCTGGAATGCTCCTGGCTGCTGGCAATAAAGTCGCCACCTAATAGAAGTCTGAATACCACCATCAAGCAATCAAGCACTATCAAGGTAGGTGTTATTACTACCATTTTCTAGATGAGAAATTCTGAGATATAGAGCAAAAGTTCCAAGGTTACACACAGGCATGTAGCAGATCCAGGATTCAAACCTAGGTTTGATTCCTAACTCTCCCTGTCAGTCTGTGCACACGACCGTGAAGTCTCACAGCGTTCTGTGATTCAGTCACTGCGCTCTGCTGGGATTCTTCAGCATTCAGTCTCTGTGCACCTTCCCCTGGTTCTATTCAGACTGACCCCTGACTGGCCCGTGACCCTCATCCTTTGCAACACTCGCCTATACAATACATCCTTCATCTCCCAGCCCCACTCCCTTTCCTACTGGAATGAAACCAGTAAGCAACTGGACACGGGTCCAGCAACAACACACTGAGCAAAGCCAGACGAGCCCATGGGAGTAGATGTTGTTACAACAGAGTATATTTGAAATCCTACTGGGACCACGAAGCAGCCTCTGAACAGTAAAGGGAGTTACAGGACAAAAGTCTTGGTGGCAGGTCAGCGTCAAGAGCTCCTGCAAGTGTGACAACTTGGCCAAGTTCAGGGGCACATGTGGGATAAAGGACACAAAGATCCAGGTTATGATGCTAGCCGGAGTGACCTGGGAGAGGGGGTGAAATTCCTGGGACTGTAAAATTGGGTTGAGAACCAGGGAGGGCATGTTGGCTCTGAGGAACAGGGCAACACTACACAATGGAACCCAAGATGGCGGCAGAGTCCCAAAGGACAGAGAAGGAATCCAGTCAGTGACAGGGATGCCTCACAAGAGCCCACACCAGCAGTAAAACTCTCCAAACAGGAAAAGGGTGGGCCTAGGGGGGTTAACCAAATTTGAATCTGATATCCCGGACAGGAAACAAATGAGATTGCTAAGTCTACCTTGGCCTTCTTGGTCCTAACCTAGTCCTGATGCTTGTAATCAGATAACCTGAGGACACCATGGGGATGTCTAATGAAAGAGACACTGACGACTATTCATCCCAGATTTATCTTTTCTAGGACACTTGTATAATAAACAGCCTTGGAAGATAGATTCTCCCCTTGAAACAAAAATCAAGAAGGCCTACAGTCCATTACAAAAGATTTGGGTTTGCTAAACCCAGGATTCTTCTTCTGTAATGAAACCACTTTCGCATGCAGGTGTCACCTGGTTCACTTTGCATATTTTCTAAAGAAATTCTATTTCTTCCTTGTACCACCTATCTCAGAGAGCTAGTCCAGGAATCATGAAAAGCACTCACTGTAATGCTAATGTGCTGCATTATAAATCATCTGTATGAATCATAAACACTGCACCTTCTTCAAGACCCAGTTCATCTTTTTATCTCCATGATAACCTTTTCAAGTACTCCAGGACAAAGATTAGTCACATCATTTATACATACTGTCAAAATATTTTACACTTACTTCTTGAGTGTTATTTCTAGTTCCCTGACTAGATAATTAGTGTGCGAGGGCAGGGATCATAATTCTCACCTCTTCTGAATTAGGTATCCATACTTAGCTTTATGGCAGAGATGCCCAGAAAACACTTGTAAATTGATTCAGTCTCATATGTCACTATTCTACATAACTATTACCAGGAGAAACTTAAGAAAAGTCAATAGGAAGGAATGTTAATTGCGTTTAGTCAGTTTTACTGTCTTTGTGATACAGATTTTATAGCCTAGAGAGAGGGCAAGCTGGTAAAAGCTGTTTGTAGGAGGGCCAGCTCATTGAATTTATCTGAAAGGCTGATTTAGCAGTTCATGTGTTCATAAGATATTTGCATCAAGTGTATTATTAAGCACACACTTAAGTACTTATACTTGAAAAATAAATAGCAATCATTCACATACATTTCTTTCCAGCAACTCATCATGTGAACAGGCCATCTGCCCACCCACAGGAAACAGTCAAATCTCAGAAGCCACATCTTAGCCCTGTTCCTAGGACCTCTGAGAAACAAAGCATGTCCTCTAACCAGAAAGATGATAGTGGCATTCTCTTCTGAGCTATTATAGCCAGAAAGCAATAACTCTTATGAGAAAGAGCAAAACTAAACCAATAATGGCCAAAATTAAGCTGATCTAGCAGAGAGTGATGAGACTGCTGCCTTCACTGCACAGCTCTGGGCGTCCAGGTGTTTATCCTCAAACATACCTGTCTTGCAAGGCGGCTATAGGTGCCTTAGTCACGACTTCCCAGTCACTCTTAACAGCTCAGACACCTGGTTAACTAAGTGGAGAACACTCAATGAGTTGTACTAAGATTTGTCATTGTTTCTCCAGTCACCAGTACAAATCCAAATACCACTTCCATTGGGTATATCAGCCCACAAAGTAATATGAACCTGTCATCTCGCTAACTCTCAAATGAGAACTTACACTCCCCAAGCACCCCTGCTCCCTCAAGGGAAGTCTATCAGTATGTAGATGCTTACAACATCACTTTGACATCCTAGGGTAGAAAGAAGGAAGAATCCTACCAAGAGACTCTTCCCATCCTCTTATCAACTGTGTTCTGGCCTAAACTACATCTCATCCACATGAGCCCTAACTTGGATTTTCCAAAGAAAACCAGAGCTCTCAGATACAGAGCCCCCTGTGAAATGAAGTGGAATCGTGTAGGTATTCTGATTCATACTACGCACTCATTGAATGTCAATCTTCTTTCTCCCTAAAGAAACCAGAAAGGAGAACTAAGAAAATGCTGCCAACCCCAAGAGGGCAGTGATAGGGAGAGACTACAGCCACCGAATGCCTGCTGCCTCCATCTCCGCCAGTCACGAGTCCGGCAGACAGAGGGCAAGATGAAACCCGGCAGCGGTTGCTAGTGGAGACAGAACACACGTCTTTAGAGGCCTGTGCAGTGAAGACATCTGCCCAAATTAAGACATCTTAGTCTTTCTGATGGGTTCCGGTTATTTCTAGGTAGATGATGACCAGCAAGCAATAAGCCTTAGGAGCAAAAGCAAAAGTAAAATAATAAGACCAAAATTAAGCTGATACCACAAATAGTTATCATGCTATTAAAACCCTATTGGCAATGTTCACATGGGTCACCAGGAAACAGAATGGTGCCATCTCTTTCTTTCACCAGAGCATCCAGACTGCCAATCCAGCCCAAGGCAAGTGAGCTAGACTGAGAGTAAGCCTTGACCATACCGGGTTGTACGTGTGACAACCTCCAAACTACCCTTGATCAGGTCACTCTGGTGCAAGCAGCCACACCAGCCATGCTATCCAGAGCTGAGATCGGAGCATATCTCCTCTGGCACATCCTTAACTGATGAACATTGCAAGAGTCATTAAAGATCAGAAAAGAGGCACACCCTGGTGGAGTAGCAGTTAGGTCTGCCACCTTTGGCCTGCACAGTCCGCATACATCCCAAGACCTGGGCTCATCACAAGGGCTGAGGGGAGCAATCAAGATGAACGACTGAATAAAAATAAAGTGTTTTTTTCTCCTCTCTCCTCCTGCCTGCCTGCCTGCTTGCTGCCTACCTACTCCCCACCTACTCCCCTTCATTCCTTCCTACAACTTTCCTGTGGGGGGTGGGGGTGCTGGGGGGGGTGGGAGGAATCAAAGAAGACTGATGTTCTTGCAAACCAATCTATTATTATTGTTTACACCTAAAACGTGAAACTCTAACCTCCATAAATGAAGTACAATGAAGCCTGACAGCAGGTACCAGAGAGGCATAGTGTTGGATCTTAGGATGAAAGGCCCCGTTCTTTTGGCTGTTTGGGTGTCATTTTGCAGGAATTCCAGTTTTCCTATTTCCTCTGTGCCTTCCACTTCCCCCTTCTAAGGAAACAGAGCTAGAGAGAGTGTTCAGTGCCTTTGTCTCTGGTTTAACAAGAGAGAAGGAAAGACAGAATGGAAAGGAGACTCTGGCTTAAGCTCTGAAGTTAAGTCACTGAAATCTAAAGATTACTTGGAACAAACCAACCTCTTAAACTTCTGATAAGGTACAACTGTATGAGATACTGTATCTGTACCCCCTGTACAAATGTTAATGTTTTAATGAGTGTTTTTGCTTCTTTTGTTCAAGGGCCTAGGAATCCTTTAGGATAAAAGGCCACCAGCGCCTGAAAAAGGTTAATGATAGGTTTTAGGTGTCATTATCCTCCCACAGAGACACCTGCAGTCCAGAGGCCAGAAGGCGAGTTTTCAGCCGGGAGCACTCAGGCAACTGAAGTTTTTGCTGCTTCAGAAAACCTCTCTAGCACCTGACAAGACGAGGCCAGGGAGAGGTAGACCGCATATCACAATCATCATCAACATGCTTGAGACTCACCACGTTGTCAGGTGCTATTCTTAGTACATTTAATGCAATCCTGACAATAATGCAATTTTATGTTTTTTGGGTAAGGAAACTGAGGCACAAAGAGATGAAGTCACCCGCTCAAATTTAAGTATCTTAAAAGTAGCAGGAGACAGGATTTGAATCCAAGTTGTCTGATGCTGGAAACTCAGCTCTTGACAGAAAGAGAAGCAAAGTTATTTAATCCTGTTCATTTTCTGAAGACTTAGCTAGTGGCCCCTCACTCCTGTCCTTGTTCCCTCCCATGTACCTCTGGGTCATGAGTTCATCAACTCCCTTGCCACCTATTTTGTCAAAGAAAGAATGTGGAAGGAAGTTCAAGAAAAGAGGAGGTACTGGGGGAGCGTGTGCTCCTTGAGTCTGTCTATGAAACGTCCGTGCCCAATCAGATGGAGAGATGAAACAGAGGCTAGGAGGCTGAAAGGAAGTGTCATTTACCTCTGCGTAGACACTCTCAAACCCAAAGTCGAGCGCTTTCAGGCAGCAAGAAGGAGAAAGACCAGGAGACTATGCTCAGTAAGGAACTAGAACCATTTAGTGTGGAAGAGACTCAGAAGACAGGAGACCTTTCCTCAAATACCTGACCTACTCTTGAAAGAGAAAGGTGACCCTGTCTGATGACCCCTCGGGAGAAAAATCACACAAAGGCAAAAGAACTGATTTCAATGCTCAGAGCTGTCCAGTCAAGCAGACTGCCTAATCTTAGTAAAGGTATTTAACAGCATAAAGATAATCAACGAACTAAAAGACCACAGACATCCTTGTGAGTAACACACCCACAAAAGATTTCTGGCTTGCGTTCAAATTACTGGGCATCAGAAAGAGGACACAGCTTCTCTGCTCCTGGATGACTTTTAGGTTGCAAAACCAACCAAGCATGTCATTTAAAATTTGCATATGTGAGATTGTATGAGATGATAATCCTGAGCAATTTGTAAACTACACAGTGTGCACTTTTTCTTTCCTTTCACATCACACCCACAGGGGTCCCTGAGCATATGCCTTCACACTCTGGCACCCCTCTTCCTCCATCTGGGAGGCCCTGGCCAGCAGAGGAAGCAAGTCCAGACTACAGTGCTAAATGGAGAAGGCGGGACAGCACTGTTTGACTTGGAACTCCATGGCCTGTGGCTGGCAATGGAGAGGTGGCTAAGCTCTCTGAAAGGAGATTCTTCTGAGCCCAAGGTGAAAGAATCCCAGTTCAAAAAATGGGCATGAAGGGCAAAGGGACAAGAAGGGACTAGGCCCAGTGTCCCTTTGGGGCAGATAAGGAGAGCGTTCAGGGACATAGTTGTCCTTTCAAACTGCAGCTCTGTTGTGTTTTGCTTTGTGCTTTTCAAATTTTTTTAAGCATATGTATCACAAGTCGAGGGGTTAAAAGAATCAGTTTTAATCACAGTTGACAGGAAGGGAAGAATTAATAGAAGAGAAAAAATCCAAATTAAATAAACGAGACTCAAAAGAGAGAGGGCACTGAAGTCGTGAAGTCATTTAAGAAAATGGAAATTGAAGTAAATCCTCACACAGTCGGGTCAATGGCACCTCTGTCAGAGAACCAAAGCCAGAGCTTTCTCAAATTTCCTTCTAGTTTATGATGCTTTGATTACTGTGAAGAGGAACTCCAGTCCTGAGCAGTGTGAAAGAACAGAGCACTTGGCAGGGAGTCACCTCTTCTCCTGCTTAGCTATGGGACCTTAAAGAAGTCACCTCATTTCTTTGAGCCCCGGCTCTACATGTGTCCCTGTGAAACCTGTAGGACAGTGGAATTCAAGGTCCCTTCTAACTCTGGAGTCAGGTAACTCTGTGATTAAAGCCTAAAGGAACCTGTAATTGCCATGGAAACATCTTCCATCTGGTAAACAGAGGAGCTGGAAAGGAATGTTCCCTTGAGCTCTGAAGTGTTTGCTAAAATGGAACAGAGCTAATAAGAATGTAAGCAGAGTCGCCCCAAGAGTTTCCCAGCATCAAGCATGTCTGTCCTTCATGTCACATACATACCAACGGAGGGCAAAAGCAGCCTCTTCTTTTCTGGAAAACACCTCAAAAAAATAGTGTGATTGATAGTGCCTGTCCTTTCTCCTAAGGAACTTGAGGAGGCACAGACAGGAGACCTATGTGGTATATCAATGATTATGTCACTAGCCAGATCAGGCTCCCAGCCCATGGGCCAGGGGTGGCCATGGGTCATCACCCCACAAGTTAACTCAAAGAATTCAGAAGGAGAAATCTCTCAAAAGGTGCACTGAACAGGGGAAGTGTCAGGGCAGAAATAATATGTAGAGGCTCCTGAAAGCACCAGGAAACCAGGACAGTTGGGGACTGGTTACTTCCCCAGGGAAATTCTGTTCTGGGGTCCTCTGCAGCACCCCATGCACAATCAGTTGCCACTGAAATGCCCACCAGGAGCCACGGGGTCCTCTGACAAAAGTGACTGGCAGGGGAAGCACGTGTGTGTTGGGGTAGGGAGAGAACCGTGCACATATAGTGCTTCCAGAGGCCAGGTTTGTGGCTGTGATGCCTTGGAGGAAGGACAGAGCATGAGCTGGGGAACCAGGAACACCTCGGGGCACATTCCCCAATAGCGTGCTGCAGAGCCATCCCTCCTGGAAGCCAGTGGAGCCTGGGAGGCTTTGCATGCAGCCAGTTGTCATCTCTGGGCAAGAAGCCACCAATCAAGACCCATGCCCTCAGGTGAGTGACTTCATGATACACCTGTGTGTACCGAAGCCTGTGCATCAGGCTTTATGGTGCGCAGAGCTTTCGTGTGCGCTATCTCGTCGGAGGCTTATGAGAATTCTGTGAAGCCCATAAACCCGATACTATCACCCCCATTTTCACAATAAGGAAACTGAGCTTCAAAGTGACCTCATGACATATTCCACACCCAGGGGCAAGGGAGGTGTCAGAGCACAGATCTGGTGTCTGAGCTAGTGAAGGCAATGCAGCAGACCCACGGACAACACAGAGGCGAAGTGCCCCCAACTACAGGGGGGAGGCTTTTTCAGTAAGTACAGTTGACCTTCCACGGTCACGAGTTCACATTCTTGGATTCAACCAACCAGAGATCTCAGCTGGTTGGACTTGGAGGTAGAGCACATGGACACGGAGGGCTGACCAAAGGCACTTTAGCACCCATAGATTTTGGTGTCCATGGGGTTCTGAGTCAATTTCCTGTGGATAAAAAGGATGCCTGCATCTCAAGAAAGAAAGAAAAGAGGCACAGTCGATCCTCTTTGCTTTGCTTCAGAACTTACTCCCCTTCTTGGAAGGCCCCATGAGAGAGAAGTGGCTGCTATCCTGCACAGGAGGCTCCGTCCCTGATGGATCATTAGCCTCTCCCTGCTTGCTCTACATACAACTCCTGAGAATCCCATTGGGTGGAAAAGTTAATAACAATCTCTGCTGTACTCTGGCAACAATTAGTACTTAATATATTAAACAGCCACACAGCCTTCACCAAGCCCTACAGGACTTTATGGCCACAGAGAAAATGCTGCCTTTATTCTCAAGGAATTTACAGTCTGAAGAGGAAGTCAGAGATACCTATCAGGTTACATGTGTCACAAAACGCTTCATGAAATGCCAGTATTAGGAGGAGTGCATGAAGTCTAAAAATAGGTGGACAATGTGTCCACCAGGGGAAAATCATTAGGGTTCGGTCTTCTATGTAGCCAGCACCCACGCTGCCACTAGTAAACAGGAATATTTTTGCATATTTTCAGAGGCAGTTTTGAATTTGAATTTTGCTAACCTTGTTTTCATTACCACTATAACTAATAAACTGCATGATTTCTTTTATCCTTTAAAATACCTTTTATGCCAATTATGGCTATTAACAAAAATAGCTTCCATTAATTAGATGTGTACTCTCAGTCTGGCACTACCAAATGAGCCGTATTTGTTATCTCATCTAATTCTCTCCAATGCCCTATGAAGTCATTGTTATTCTGACCACTCTTCAGGTACAGAAACTGAGGACTAGAGAGAGTTTAAAAAATGTTCTCATAGAGCTTGTGAGCAGAAAAAGAAGGTTTGGGCCAAGATATCCAAAGCCCTAAAGAAGCTTACATGTCCTCATCATAGCTTTCGGAGTAAGAAGGGAAAGTTTTATTAACCCCTTTTTAAATGTGAGGAATGGTAAGGTTATAATGCAGTGCTACTGCAATAAAATTGAGTAAAATCTTTTTTTTTTCAGTAACAAATACATACATATATATAGATACAGAGAGAAAAGTTGATATAGATATACAGACATGAGGAATGAGAGTCACCCAGTCTCAATGACCTACCTAAGAGTTTTGGCACAAACTTGGCAGCTCCATTCTAGTTACAATTCATCCCATCATCTTTCTACAGTACCAGCAACTGCTTACATCAAGAGGAAAAGCCAGATGAGGATAACTAGCCTTGAGTCTGAAGTATGAGCAGCAGTGTACGCCACGCAGTTTTTATTTATTTATTTATTTTTGCTTCACGGGTAGTATTGCATCCCGATGTTAAATTTTCTATGATTTACCCAGTAGAGAATGCAGATGGTTTGGAAGATTCCAAACCAAGCTGGAAATGACCTACATTTGAGAAAACGCCTCTCCTGGACTCTCTCAAAGCCACTGACACCAAAGATGGAGCCTTAAACAGACTCCTTCAGTGTTTCTCCACTTAACGCAAGCAGTTAACTTGGAATTGCTGACTTGACAGAGTCCAAACTCCCATAGAATTCCTTTCCGAATATCCTGTCCACATTCAGTTCACCCATCCACGGAAATTAACCCTCTCTGAACTTCTACCATATACGTTAAACAACATGGGAAACTGGGCAAAAGTGTGTCCAGCTCACGGCACTCTGCTTGCATAGGATTCCCTGTACAACCACAGTCTTGCCTCGCTTATCAGAAAGTCTCTGGAAAGTCACATCCTCAAGCGCCTCATCAATAAAATAGTATTAATCAACCTCTATGTCTACCTTATGGAGATTAACTACTATTAATTGTGATGCTTATTACTGACAAGGAGTTTAAGTATATTCAATTTAAGGAGAGAATGACTAATGAGCACATGCAATATGAATTTTTTTTAACTCTGTTGCCGATCCCTTCTTAGACAACAATTTAAGAAAAAGAAAGACAAGAAATAAGATTATTCACATAGTCAATTTGGATCATGTTGTGCCTATCTATAATTCTGAATGGACCAAGGTAAAAAAGCGAAGCCGAAAACCACCTACCTTAATGTTTTAGAGGGAGGAAAGGCTTGCGTGAAGATGATGTATTTTTCAGACCTCTGTTCTTTTACTTATAACATTCCTACGTGGTTCAAGGTTCATTTGCTGTAAGTTCTTTGCCACTAGCATTTTTGCTGCAAACACTTTCACTGCCAAACTAATTGGCCATGAGACAATTTTGCCAAAAAAGATAAAATAACTGGCTAGCAGTTTAGCTTGACAGTTTGGTTATTTATCTACTGTTTGATTACTTTTTCCCTTGTGATTAAGCAATGTATGGGAAGATATTTTAAGTCTATGGAAACAGACTGTTAAAATGCCTCCTTAAAAATGCCCACAATGTTTTCATTGTGTCTAAACACATCTTGTGTACAATAGTGCAAAATGATGATTTTCCAACTCGTCTTCCACACTCACCAGTAAGTTCCTTGCATTACACAGAGCCTTCCCTTCTCCCTTATTCATTTGTTTGCTTTGTGTTTATCTACCTACCTGTGGATTATCAGTTTGGAATCATCAATTCCTGTTTTAATCAAGGGTTTATAATTTAGTGTTATCCTTAATTATCTGGGTGTTCAAACTGTACCAGATTTAACCAGTAGAAGTCCCTTCAAGGCAGAACTTGTGTCCTTGTGAATGCTCCTGATCCCTCCACACCACCCCAATCATTTCTTTACTTTATGACATAGTATTTCAAGGTCATCTTGGTACCTACCTTGTTCCAACTCTGGAATTGGCCATTTCTTTGAGGAGTTCCTGGTATTAGAGGTCCATATTTGCATGCTAAGATCTTCATTGCTACTGGGGAGTCTTTGTTTCTAGATCCTTTCAGTAGACAAAGCTAGAAAAAATATACATGTATTTACATACACATGTATATAGATACACCTGTACATATTATACACATACACACATGTATATGTATTTACGTGTACCTATGTATATACATGTGTGTATATTTGCATGTATGAGTGTATAGATATGGAGTCCTGAGTTCACACTAATGAGACTGATTCCAATCCACCCTATAGGTTCCCTCTTGCTATCCCCTATTCCATAGTTTAATGTCCTTTCCACACATGGGAATTCTAGCTCCCAACAGCATTAACACGTTTCCTCATTTGCTTCATTCCATAATACATCTAAACTAGTTTCAAAATGACCTGACACTCCTGACAGCAGATAAACAAGGCACACACACTGATAAGAGTTGAGGAGTTGGCTGCAGTTCTTCCCCACTCCTCTCACCCAAGAGACTACTTCGATAGCAGATATTATCCACTGTGGGCGTGTGCTATTTGAATTTGTTCCTTCTTTTGTTTTCCTCTTCAGTGTGGTTTTAGCATTCACGTGAAATACAATTGGATTCCGTTTGTTTTCAATTTCAGGTTTTTCTTTCCTTCCCAGCTTGTTTTAATTTTATTTTTGAATATGTAGAACATTAACTTGCTTCCCAAAATCAAACTACACAAAAAATATTATTCTTAGAATAGTGTCACTCCCTCCTGAATCATTTCCATCTCCTGTCCCAGTAAGTAATCAACCTCATTGTTTTCTGGTTTATTTTTCCTGTGTTTCTTTTGATAACAATAAGCAGATATAGGTATGTTTTCTTTCCCCTTCTTTCTCACCCCAAAGATGGCTTATTCTATATTCTCCTTTGAACTTTTCATTTTTTAGTTAATATTTCCTGGAAGACATTCCATATCAATTCAGAAAAATTTTCCTTATTTTGCTTTCTGGTTTTTTAAATATACTTAGATATTTCATTCTGTGTGTGTGCCATATTTTATCCCACCAATCACTTAGGCTTGGACATTTACCTTGTTTCCAGTCTTACAAAGAATGCTGCAATCAACAACTTTGTGCATATATATTTCATACTGATGGAGATGCATCTCCTGGACAAATTTCTAGAAGCAGGATTTCTGTGGTCAAGGAGTAAATGCACATGAAGTTTTGTTAAATATTGCCAAAATCGCCACAGGAGTGGAGTCAGTTTGTGGCTATCCAGTTTGTCCTAATATCATTTGTTAGAAAAATCCTCTTTGCCCTGGTGACTACAGATATCATTTATCATGTACTGAATGTCTACATGTAGCTGCATTTATTTCTATTTCATGGGCCTATTGGCTAGTCCTGCACTGTGCTGCATTATATGAACTACAGAGATTTTGTAATACGCTTTAATATTGTGTGGGGCTAGTCCTCCTCTCTCTTCCTGTCAAATGTTTTCCTAACTAGTTTTATGCTTTTGTTTTCCCATGTGAATTTCAACATCAACTTATGTTACTCTTGAAAAAATGCTCATTGATATTTGTGTTTGTACATTAAAATTATAAATTAAGTTAGAGAATTTGCATGTTGATCTAGTAAAACATTCCTTATGTTCAAGTTATTGATACTTTTAGAGCTGATGCTTGCTCAAACATTTACCTAGGTATCATAGTTCATTAAATAAAATAAACAATAGTCATTGAGCAACTAAAATATCCATAGTACATTCAGCACTGCAGAAGAAAAGAAGTAGGTTCTGTCCTTCAGTAACAATATTTCCTGAGATGAACAAACATACACACCTGAAGCAAAGCAAGCAGCTCTAGACCCCATGCAAAGAGGACCATAATACTCTGCAAGCTCAGAGGAAAGGGAGAACAATGAGGGCCAGAATAACAAGGGAAGACTCTTGGCTGATTTGAGACTGAAATCATGTGCTCTGATGGCTGTGAAAGACTTAAGTAGGGCAGCAAAGACAAGGAGGGAGTCCCAAGAAAGCACACCCAGTCAAGAGCTCAGAGGAGGACTGAGCGTCTCACAGGGCAGGACCCCCACCCCAGACTCTTAGCTGGAATACTAGGGAAGCCACCAACCCTCTCTGAGGATGCTTGAGTTATTAGTGTCAATAGCCCCAAATCCTTGTTATGAACTTAAGAAAATTATGTTAGTGAACATCTAGGTTTCCAGAGACTAGCCTCTGTGAATGTTCATAATCAGAACCTTTCCAAGGAAGGATCTAGGACTGTGCTATGCAACACAGAAGCTACTGACTTGTGGCTACTAAGCAAACCCAACTCTTGTTTGGGGAAGCCGACATCTTACTTTAAGTACAGCACATAAATAAGATGTCATTGCTATGTTGCAGTATGTGTGCCCATTTTTCTTTATTTTTCAAGTGGCTACTAGAAAGCTGTAAATTACATAGGTGACATTACTGTATTGCTCTTTGACAGACTGGTCACTGGGGTAAGCATCATGTGGGAAACTTCCCAAACCTTCAGAAGCTGATATTTTACTAAGATGCCCAGGTGATTCTTATGTACAGTGGTAGAAGCACTGATCTGGATGAGTCCAAAGACACCAGCCTCTGGCAGATACCTCAGAGTCCTCCATCCTTCTGGAGGTGGGGGGAGGGCACCAGCAGAGAGGTCGCTGCCCACCACTGTGATGTCACAGAATCAACTCCTGTGAGCCAGCCCCACCCAGGCTGGTATCCCAGACTTCAGGAGAGTTTCTCCATCCTCTCCAGCCCAAAGCACACCACCTTTCCCCTCTGCTGGCAAGAGGGGGTTCTGATTCATCTTCACATCAGATCCTCATTCCACCCACCAATTAAGACAGAACAGAAGAGAAACGGAAACAGCTTTGCCTCAGAATTTCAGAAGTGAATGAGAAATCCCTCTCAACTGTCTCAAAATGTTTGTCTCACCCAGAAGGTAGGTACCTTAATTTTGAATCCTCATAACCATCTCCCATATTGTACTCTTAATCGTAATACAGGTTCTACACATTCATCTACTTCACGACTCACGGTAAGAAGCCAAGAATACACTGTGAGATTATATACAAAATGGAATTAAAGTGTGATACTCAAGCCCAGTTTTTACTGACAAACCTAGTGAGGTCCATACCTTGATGCCCTACTTTTTCATCATCTTCCATTTCTTTTTCTTTGCCTCTTCTCTTACTTTTCCTCACTGTTCCCAGGGCAGCGTGGATTTCTGTAGTTTGGTTTTTTTTTTCCCTCCTTCCACCTATATAATTCCAGATGCCAAAATCTGATTCCTGGTAAAAGGACCTGTGGTGGTGGCAATAAGAAAGATGTATATCATACTAGTGAAAAAGAACAGAGTAGATTTCCTGTCAGAGAATTGGTAAGCCTGGAAGTCAGTCCTAATCTAGAATCAAAGAAAGAGAGCATGACTTTAGGTCCTTTCTGGTCTGAGAGGATCTGGGAGAATCTTCAGGGATTCATCCAGCCTTAGGAAGACCCTCACAGCCAGCAAGGAAGTTCTGGCTTATTTACAGGGTAGGACACACATATGGAAGCCATTTGCCTCCCACTTGAGAAGTTTGGAAACCGCCAAATTTTCAAGCTCAGCGAGTCACTAAAAAAAGCAAATATTTTTCATTCTCGTGTAGCTTTCCTTTCTCAGAACAGATAAATTAAACTTTTACAGTTAACCAGAATTGTAAGAGAGAGGTTGGGAGGTTGGGGGGCAGGTGCTGTTCAGCACTGGAAGTTAAGGATCTCAGAAGGTAGGGCATTTCTGGGATAACAAAGCATATCGAGGTATGAATTCAGCTCCTAAAATGAATAGATCATAATCAGGAGCAACCACAACGTGGATACAAACACCATAGAAAAAGCCAGACATTGATGAGAAAATGTTATTGGTTTTCAAGGAGAAATACAGAATTTGGAAGAACGTGCTTATAAATATCTGTGAAATCTAGAGTACCCTCAACCTACTGCCTCCCATGTGGCCCGCAATCTGCAGTTGTGTGTGTCCCTTTTAAGGAGGTGTCAAAAGTGATGAGTGAAGCAGGTGCTATCCTGGGAGCTGTGGAGTTGAATCCACCATCTTCCAGAGTGTGGCCTCAGGACAGCTCTAGGCCCCTCCCCTCCTGGGTTGGGCGTGAGGATCACGAGGCATCTTTTCTGTGGGGGAGTGCGGTGCAGGGCACAGCCCCCCTCCCCTTCCTCACACTTTCACCAGGATCTTCACAGCAGCGGGTGAACCACTCTGCCAAGTCCAAGTTGTTCAGGGAGGGTAGAGTTAGCGACAAAAATCACCAGTTCAGTAGTGGGTGGAGTAGTGAACCGAGAGCTGCTGCGGGGGTCGTGGTCCTGAAATTTCACCTCTTGGACGCACAAAACAAGGGACTGCAGAGCCTTCTGTTAGAACAGGGCCCAGGACTGTCCTTTGGGGGAAGCGCGGGGGACAGGAAAATGTCTAGCTCTGGACCTCATGACCTCTTGACCAGGCTGTGAGGAACTGAGGCGATGTCTCCACACTCCAAGCGCCAAGCCCCGGGCTCGGCCGCCGGAGCACAGCTCTCCTCGCCGGCAGGCCCCCGGACACCGCCGCCATTCAGCCCCAGCAGGAAGCGGAGAGGAAAGGCCGCGGCCCCGCCCCCTGGCTCCGGAAGCCGGCCGCGCAGCGCGAGGGTGGGGCCTCGCCCAACAATTCAAATCCGTGCGTGCGCGTCGCCTTGGCAACGCGCTCCAGTTGCTAGGTGACCGGGGCGCCGTAGGAAACCCGGGCCGGGCGTGTTGGTGTTACTCACCCCGGAGCGGGAAAGCAAGAGATGAGGGGGCCGGGCGGAAGGGAAAGGCGGTGACCTCTGCTAAACCACTTGTTAGCTCACCTCCCCGCCACGCCCACTGGCCCCCAATAGCCCCCGTCCCCAGCAGACCCCAAGGGGCTCTGTCACCTCACAGGATGTGGAGATGTGGCTGCACCCTTGATTCCCTCCAGCTGCTTGGGGAGGGGAAGAAAGGTGGCTTCCTCTCCTGGAAATGACTGCATTCGCCAAAGCCTCCAAACAATTCCACTTAAAAAAGCGGAAAGGGAAAGGCGACAGAGAGCCCCCAAATGCTTTTCTTTAGTCCTCCCCGCTGATTATAAGTAAAATTGTTCCCAGAACGCAGGCCCCTATAGGAAGACAGGAGTGGTTTTGATTTGGGGAGACTTGGGGGCCCGGTGGGCATCAAATATGGTTACAGCTGAGATTAACCCTAAACTAGGAAGTCCCAGAGTTGAGTGTCCTTCAGCAGTTGTTCATATTATGGACAGCGTGGGCATTTGGTGGCATTACTCCTCCGTTCAGAACTGGGAGGTAGATGTCAAATGCCCCGTGTGAAGAAGGCAGTTATCTTCATGGTCAGTCAAATGTGAGGCATTGAAGTAAAAATTGTCATTAGAACTACAAATTCTTAGCTTGTTGGAGATACAGCATCCAAAACATGTGTCATCACTAGGGAATCCCAGCGCTTGGGAAAGGACAAAACCTTTCCAATCTGTCTGCTGGCTTCTGAACAATCTGTTGGCACCCTGGTCTCTGCGGACTAAAGATAATGCTCTTTGATGAGATCATTGCTGTTTTCAGCTTTGCTCGTCAGAATGTAGGAATGTTTCCACAGGTGGGAGGAAATTTATTGGCAGAAGATCTATTTGATGAAACTATGGGTTCATCAGTGTAGAAAGACCCAGGGTGTGTCTATAGACCCGCTTTTTTAGCTTCTCACTGCTCTTGTGTATGTGGCTTGAGCATTCAGTTCTCCTTTGCAAACAGAAAGCTGTTTGGACACTTTATTCACACTGTGTCTTCACCCACAGGTTTCCTAATTGCATTTAAGAGTGTTTTACCATTACAAACCTCATTCATTCATTCCTGGAGGTCAGACAGTGCTAAGCTCCTAGTCTAGACAATGCAGAAAACAGAGTTGCTACTAGCAATTAAAAGTTGCTATCTAGCAACTTAAAGTCAGGGGCATGAAGACAAGCAAATGTGATGAGTTACCACCCTGAGAACGTGCAGCAACAGAGAACAAGGACATGTAGATAAGACCAGGTGGCCACCGAAATATGTACACTCCAGCCAATCTTTTGTCTACTAACGGAAAGGAGTTAGTTTATGAGATATGGGTCAGAAATCTGGTTCCCAAAAGAAAACAACAGTTACTACTGCCAGGGAGGGCAAAGGAATCTTTCTTGGGAGAAGATGGCAACATGGATATGTGGTGGGAGGAGGGGAGCCCACAGATTCCTTAGCCCTAGGCTTTGACATTAGGGTATGTGAGACAATCTTCTCTGGCTCAGCCTTCTTACCCATTGTTTTCATCGCCTCTAACTACAGAATACTCACAAAACAAATTGAAATCCTGTTTATAAAGTATATGTGGGTGTCCCAAGACCATTGTTTCTCTTGATACAGACCTAGTATCAAGGGAGCCAGGCAAGGAACAGTGACTGCAGAGTGCTACGCAGCCCTGGGCTTTGTGAGGTCATAAATGGTGAATTTGCATGTGCATCTAGGGAGTCATCCTGAGATGGTAACCACCCAACACCCCAAAGTTACTGTTTTGGGATGTACAATCTTCTCGTCTGCTGAGTCATGAGCTTCGGAGCATAACCTAATTATATTTATGTTGCATTGACTAGCAATTGCTTTTTCTGTTCTAAGAGAGGAAAGAGAAGAAAAAAAGATGAACATGCCCAAATTACACTGAAAGGAAGTGAGTGGGCTGCTGGGCTCTGATGTTTGTGGCCAGGCAGAGAAACTCATGTTTTTTCAAAAGAAGAAAGTAAACTTCATGGCCCAGGGACCTTGGGGAAGGACCTAGGTTGGGACGAACAGGGAGGGGTGTCTCAGAATCATAGCTAGTAGCCAGCCAGTCAAGCACGCACACAAAATACAGATCCTAAGGGCTCTGGAGAGGTCTAAAATAATATAATTTTGGAAGCACCCTTTAAGAAAAATAATACAAAACAAGTAGAAATTAGGTAACAGGGTCTCGGAAGGAACCACAAAGCTGACACTTCATTAGCGCTGCTCTAAGTCCACCTCTAGGCCTCCTCACAGCCCCACCTAGACCACCGCTCCCTTTTCCCTGGAGAAGGCCAACTTCAGGCTCTTAAGGCACAGGGGGTGCGGTTTATGAGCAGAAGCAATAAAAACCAAAGTCAGAAGATTGTGCCAAATGGTGACTCAAGAGGGATATGAGAAGTGTCTGCAACTATGTGAAGGGTGTAAGTGGAGAGAAAAGAATTGTTCACTGTTCTGTGGTGGAAAGAGAATGAGGATACGATTAAGGAAAGAAAAATGTGCACAAAACTCATCAGGAAACATTGGCTAACAGTGCTTTCTGATACCGTGGCACTGCATTTCCCATGGGAAGTATTTGAGGATCTATTGAGTCACTGAAAACTGGAACTGGCCACACGCACACACACAAAAAAATCTGCTAGAGGAAACAATCCTACAAGATGTCCCGAGGGAGTAGCCGGGGGCCCCCCAGTATTCATTCGGAGCCCGGAATTCCAACAGGCTGACACATGGCGCTCCGTAGATTGGGGTGGAAGCCAACAGAAGAAAAAAGAGCAATTCTACAGAGAGGAGCAGCCACCTCCGCCCACATTACTGACTTAGGGCGTGGGGGTGGGGCGGGAGGGAAGCACGTGACTAAAGAGGACCCATATGAGGAGACAGTGCCACCCTGCGGTGGGATGAAATCTAGCAGGAAACCAATAGCCACTGCCACCGAGAAAAGTGACACAGGATTCCTGTTCTTTCCAAATGCATTTCTGCGAGGATGAATGGGGTCTTTTGGGTGATCCCAGAATCCAGCCTAGACATAAGCACACCTGCACCCAATTGACTTTTAACATAAGTCTGAGAGGAGTGAAGAATGCATTGGGTTCAGAGAGACTTACCTGGCTCAAGTGCACACTAATTCAAATACCGAAGGTATGGCCAGGCTGCCTTTAATTCCCTGACTGTGCAAATACACAATGGGAAAAACATGACTTGATGGCAAATCTGAAAGAGACCGGGAGAAGAGGGCAGGACAAGTCAGAGGGCTTCATTCAAAGTAAGCCCCAAATGAGTCAAACAGCTGTCATTTCGTGGTGCATCCAATTGTGGCCTCTGTTTTTTTAGTTTATTCAGTTTTTTACTTGTTAGAGCTCAATGATGGCTTCCAAGCCCCTTACACATGGTACGGGAAGCAGAAGTCCATCCTGGATATTTACTAAGAACTTTCTAGAAGCAGATTCCTGGGCCTTACCCCACAACTACTATGCAGGCTAGGGTGGGGCCTGGAACCTGCATGTTTTCAAATTCCAGAGACTGTTCTGAAGCTGAGTCAGAATGGAGAGCTGCTGCTCTTGAGTAAAGGGGAGGACTTAGGGGATTGAGTTGAGACAAATAATCATAATGGAATATAGAAGTTTTAGGAGACAGTACAGTTTCAGAAGGACCAAGAGGAGGGATTTGTTCTCTCTGAGGGAGAAAAGGAACATTTTCAAAGAATGAGCGACTTTTTGCACCAATCTAAAAAATAAGACTTTCCAAGCAGAAGGCAGAGCATCTGCACAGGCAGGAAGGGGAAAGTCCACGGGGTGTTTAGGGAATCACAGGACATTGTAGAATGTCTCCCACCTTGTCATCCCAATTAATTGGCACAATATTTGAAGACAGAAGGAATGATGTGTGCTTCTAGCTGACTGGAAGTAAGAAGATACGCAATCAACCCCATACTGATTTGTCAAGTTACTTTTTTAAAGTTTTAGAAGCTCAAAGAATAAAAAGTTTCACTGCTTTGGCATGATCTGGTAGAATAGCAGGAGGTCTGTCGACTCCCACCAAACTCAGCCCACATACATGCCAATGACCTGGTTCATATAAATGTTCCGCCCCCCTCTCCTGCCTGCCTGCCTACCTACTTGCTTTTATTCCTGCCCGCACCTTTCCTTTACATTGCTTTGCCAGAGGGTAACAGAAATGGTATGCAGCCTAGCGCTGGTGGCCCTGGACTTTCTCTCCAACCCTACTCCACCTGTGTCCTCACTCCCTCCCCCAGTCAACACCCCTTCCCAGGATATTCCACCAGGAAGGAAGCTTCTTAATCATCCTTACAATACTTAGGTGGAGACCACCTATGGTACAAGACAGTTATTTCCATGGCTCTCTGAGGCTGTGACACTGCAGAGAGTAGAGCTTATTAAAGGGCTGGAAAACCCACTCACGGGAACATTACTCCTATAGTAATGGTGCCCCTGTCATATTTTCTGCCTGCCATAAAATCATGTCCAATCTATTCACACAATTTACCTGGGGAATAGTAGTTAGAAGGAAACTAAACTATCACTGCTTTTTTAAGGAACTTCTAACACTGGCCCTTGCTTCTTTGTATTTAATCCCAGATCCCCATTGGCAAGCTCTGCTGTG